>WSXT02195214.1:0-19288 GCA_011762715.2 Neuroterus valhalla
CTAGCAAACACCCCGTACAAAGAGTTTCGCGAAGCCATTACAATAATCCACTAAGCGATATCCTCACACGGGCCAATCAGTATAACTGGAATTAATGAAAAAAGAATAATTTCAACCGTAGAGATGAACTTCTGAACCAAAATGAAAAATCTTCAAACAAACAGTTACATTTTCAACAAAAAAATATTTTTTATTCTGGTCAAGCAAAAAATTTCAATTAAATTGTCAAATTTACAATCCGAGTGTACGGATTCTGTACAAAAAAGGCGAATTTGCAATCCGAAAAATATAAATTTCAACTAAAAGAGATCAGTTTTCTACCAAAAAATGTTTCCAATCGAAAATTTAACTTTTTTATTTTTGGTTGAAAAATTTATCTCTTTCTGTGGAAAATTCGTCAATAAAATTCTGGTTCACAGTTAATCTTCTTGGAATAAATTTATCTTATTGATTGACAATATTTGTACTTTAAGTATCGATTTCTTTCATTGTATGTTCATTATTTTAGTTGAAAATTCATTTCAATTTTCAATTTGTAGAGATTAGTTTCGATGAAGAAATAGAAGACTTATGAAATCCCTTCATCGATTATAAAAAAGGAGTAAATTTTTCAACCAAAAAAAATTATTCCACAAAAAAAGAAGCGAATTTTTATCAAAAAGTAATTTCTACCACAAAGAAATGAATTTTAAACGAAAACGACTTGAAAACCTAACTTTTTCATTTTTGGTTGAAAAATGTATCTTTTGTTAGTTGAAAATTCATGTATTTTGATTGAAATCCGTCTATTTTGGTTCAAAATTAATGATGGTCGAAAATCCATCTTTTCAGTTGAAAATTTTGCATCCTGAAGTTCATTTATTTGGTTCAAGGTTAATAATTTTATTTGAGAATTTATCTCTCTAATTGACAATCAAAATATAAATGGCTGAGAATCCATGTTTTATGGTTAAAAAGTTCATTATTTCGTTCAAATTTTCAGAATTTTGATAGAAAATCATTCAATTTAGTTCATCATTCAACTGGTCTATTCAAACTTTGTATTTTTGGGTTTAAAATTGAACTGTTTTGATAAAAAATTGATATTCTTGGTTCAAAGTCATCAATTTTGCTAAAAAGTCCTTCGTTTTGGTTTTCAAAAATTCGCCTTTTTTCTGTCACTTTTGTCATGGTGTGATAATTGTAAGTATCTTATCAATCACTCTCTACTACCCATTTAAAAAATGAATTAGCCTATAGTATTTAAATGCGAAAAATAATCTCATCTCAAAATGGAAAATTGTTGATTTACCGGATGTGGATCCTTTGTACGGGCGCAGCAGATCTGTCCAGCCGGACACGTAGTTCTTGTAAGAATCACATCAGGACGTTCACAAAATGCTGCCATAATTGGAAATAAACAACGATCACCAGGGCATGGTTGTAGTTTCGGTTGAGGAGGTTTAGAAACAGGTCTGTAAGTCGTTGTTGTTGATTCCTAAGCAGAAAATTAAAAGTATTTATTAATAGTTTTTATATAAATCGGATAAAATTGAATTTCAAAATTGCAAGGCTCGGACTCACTCTATGTATCAAAAATAGTTTCTATAGTAAGACGAACTCTGAGAAATAGTGGAAAAATAGTGGCATACATTTTTCCAAAGAATAAACTCACTATATAAATGACGCCGGACTCTGATAGACTGGAATAATTTTTTTTAATCGCATAGGAATTATATGTCATATGAAATTTCGAAAAATAATTGTCCTTCAGGAACAAAGAGTTGATACTTTTCAAGACAAGGCTTCTTCCTACTTTTAAATATGTATGAAGCTTCTTTTTTTCCATTTTACTAACAAATTTGAGTGTTTTCTCAAATAAGAGAATAAAACTGTAAGACAGGTATCCCCCATTGCCCAAGGAAACTTCTCTACCCAAAAAAATCAAATAAAATCAATCAAGAGGGAAGTTCAATTTTGCTATATTGATGACTGTCAATTCGCCAAACCTTAGTTGCCAATGGCTACCCATCATTGAAAAATCAGCTTTATTCGAACAAAATTTTCATGGATTGAAATGTTTACTGATTGAAATCTCATGTAGAAAATTAATTTTTTTTTTAATTGTGACAAATTCAAATTCGAATTTCTAACATTTCAATTTTTATGATTTCTGCTATGAAACTCCTTAATTTAATTTCCTCTACAAAAGTTGCTACAGAATTCTGATCTCTAAATTCTAGGTCTTTTTCAGGTTTTTCAAAATTTAATTGGATAAAAAATTTTTAAAGCTTATGCTAATTATTCCATTGTTACAAAGAATAATTGTGTAAAATGAAACTGATTAAACTCCAATTTTGACATATTTTGAATTGCTTGAAAATAAATAAGTTTCTAATTCTGGATAAATTCCAAATCAATTCCAAATAAAATGAATTGCGAAAAATATTATAAAATCCCTTGGAATCTTTTGAAATATTTGAAAACCTTAGGGTTCCTGTGAAATGATTACACGCCTTCCAAAATTATTTTTTTTTACCTTTCTAAATTCTAATTATACCTCCGGAAAGAGCATGATAAAAATTGAAATATTCAGTGAACATTATTCAGCAAATTTTATATTTAAAAAAATTTGTATCTTTATACTTTTGGTAATGATTTAGTTGTTTCTTTTATACATTTTTTTTAAGCTAACTTCACAATAGGTTGCAAACATCTAATATTTCTTTTTCCCCGAATATTGCTCCATAGCCTACTTGTTGTTAGATAAACAAGGGTTTCATCACACTCAAACAAGTTATGCAGAAGCCTTCATGAAATCTACGACATCTTCCGAATCTTTGTCAAATGTTTGGAATATTTTTTAATTATTTATAAAATTTTTCGAAACATCTTAAATCTTTAGAATCTTTGAATGATTTGTGGAAAATCTTTGAAATTTGTAAAATTTCCTGAAATCTTAAATATTTCATAAAATTTGAAATCTTTACGAAATATCCGTGAAATATTTCTGAAATTTTACGGATATTTGGAAATTTCTAAAACTTTCATGAAATCTTCTACATTCTTGAAATATTTGAAGTCATCGAAATTTGTCGAATCTTCGTGAAATATTTGAAATCATAGCAATCTTCGTGGAATATTTGATTTTCTAAAAGCTTCCGAAGTATCTCAAAATCTTTGAAATATTGAAATCGTGGAAATGTTTGAAATATTTCTGAAATCAATGACATATTTGTGAAATCTTTAAAAACGAAAAAAATATAAATATTTGAAGCTTTTGACATCTTTGATATATTTTTGGGATATCTGAAATGTTCAAAATTTGCTAAATCTTCTTGAAATATTCACATCTTAGCGAAATTATTGTGAGATTCTTCCTGAAACTTTGAAACTATTGTTAAATCTCTCGAATTTTCTCATGTTTGCAAAATCTTAGAAACTTTCTGAAGACTTCTGAAGCATTCCGAAATCTGAGAAATTTGGAAATCTTCGAAATTTGTCGAATCTTCGTAACATATTTGAAATCATAGAAATCTTTGTGAAATTTTTACATCTTTCGGAATCTTTGTTAGATTCTTTCTAAAAGTCTGGAATCATAGTAGAATCTTTTAAATTTCCGTAATGTTTGCGAGATTCTTGAAACTTTCTAAAAGCTTCCGAAGTATTCTGAAGTCTTGGAAATATTAAAATCTCAAAAATCTTTGGAATATTTCTGAAATCTTTTAAATATTTGTGAAAGCTTTAAAACCTTCACGAAATCTAGAAAGATTTTGGAAATCTTTGAAATTTTCGACATATTTGAAATATTTGTTTGAAATGTTCAAAATTTGCTAAATCTTCTTGAATTATTTACATCTTTTCGAAATTATTGTGAGATTCCTCCTGAAACTTTGAAATCATTGTTACATTTTTCGAATTTTCTCATGTTTGCAAAATCTTATAAACTTTCTGAAGACTTCTGAAGCATTTCGAAATCTCAGGAATTTGGAAATGTTCGAATGATTTGTCAAATTTTGTTGAGTCTTAAAAATCTTGAAATATTTGGAATCTTTACGAAATGTTTGTGAAATACTTCTAAAACCTTTTATATAATTAAAACCTTTCAAGAGTATACGAAATCTTTAAAATCTTCGACATCTGGAATATTTGAAGTCTCAAAAATTTGTAAAATCTTCATAAAATCTTCGTGAAATATTTACATCTTCTGGAATCTTTGCGAAATCATTGGGGGATGCTTGCGGAAACTTTGAAATTATTGTAGAAGCTTTCAAAATTTCTGCAATCTTTAAAAAACTTCTGAAGTATTTTGAATCCTTTGAAATTTTGACATTTGGTTTACCCTGAAAAATCAGTCAAACCCTTACATTATGCGAATTTTTAAATTCAAGAGCTTCCTCATTTAAAAATTGTTTACAAATTTTTCAATGCTAAATACAAAACTTTTTAATAATGCCCATTTATAGTATATAGCAGTTTTTAACAATTAATTAAATCCTCTTTTGATTCACTTTTTTAGGGTAAACTTCTCTTTTTTACCTAAAATTGAACTACTGAACCGCTGTGATCCTTGCATTTGTCAACAGATTTGAAGAACATAATTGGACATCATCGAGGATTATTTTGATTCCTATCAAAAGAACCAAAATGCCCGACTTCGACAAACCCGGATAAAATACAAAATCCTGTAAGATAAAATGCGCATTCGAAAAGAGGACATGTCCGGGTAAATCCGGAAGGATAGTCACCCTAACTGGTTGTTAAAATAATCGGCTTTACCGGACTGGGAGGAGGATTCTCGAGACAGCAACTTAAATTTTCAGGGCACTCAGCATCGCCATCCGTACTGTCGCAAAAATAGGCTAATATTACATTAACACATTCGCCCTGACATTTTTTTCCAGGAATTTTCGGCATGATAGTCGTTGTCTCTGGTGTAGGCGTCGCTATCGTCGAGGAAGCGATCGGAGCTCGAGTTGTACTAGAAGGCCGAGTTGTACTAGAAGGTCGACTTGTACTAGAAGGTCGGGTTGCTGTCAAAACCCCTTTTCCTGGTATCGTCGAATTCATTGCTGTTTTTTGTTCCTGACGAGTTTTATTCGATTTTGTCCTGTCGATGACGATAAGTTCCGGTGGCGGAGAATCTCCAAATGCATCTTGGGTCACACAACATCGATCCCCAGGTTTGCAGAGGTATTCTACATTTAGTACCGCATCGCAATAATCTGTCATTCGCTCTGCAATGCATATTCCTATCCCCGTACAATTTTTTCCTGAAAGATGAAATTTCATTAATTTTATTGACTATAATAACCTCATATTCATTCATTCATTCATTCATTCATCCATTCATTCAAATTGCCTTCTTTCTCTCTTTCCTTTTCTTAGATCTTTCGATTCATGTTCTCTTTATATTTTTCAAGAATTTTGTTTTTTAATCTGAGAGTTGGATATTTAAAAAGAAGAGTAATTTATTCTGAATTGAATGTCTTGAATTGAATTCCTCAAAGTTTTTCCAACGACCGCAGGATTTTCAGGTTTCAACTTACCATATATTTTTTCCAGTTGTTCGGTTCGATTCTGACTGTCCTGAAAAATAGAATATTAGATAAATAAACGATTTCATATGAACGTAAAATCAGTTTTTTCAGTGTTGGCACTCAACCAAAAAATGACAAAGAATGCATTTTCGAAACGTCAATTTCATCAACAGGGTGTCTACCAAAAAGGTGATTTTGATTTCCTGGTTACCTGTTAATTTTTCACTGTTAATTTGAAAGAGTTTGAAAAATTCAAATGATTTCGAGCGATTTTTTAAGAGTTCAAGATCCTAATAAGCATTTTGAAAAAGTTGAAAGATTTTTTATTTGGAACAGCCATTTCCATGATAGGAATTACAATTCTGAATTTTAACAGCGACTTTAAAAATGCAATTCTCTTCTCATAAATCGGAATCGAAATTATTTCTCAAAATTTCTGTTCTATGTGAGGACTTCTCCATTCCAAGTCAAATAATTGTGCCAAGTAAAATAAAAATTCCAGAAAATTTCCTGTCTTCAAGTCAAAATTCTAATTCTTTGTAAAAAATGCCGGTTCCAATTATTGTCAAAATTAAATTCTTAGCAAAACTCCCTCTCACAAACTCAGTATTATGTTTCAAGTCAGCATAAAATTAATAGTTTGATTGATTTTTATTATATTTCTTCGATTTATTCACTGTCCCAAATCAGAATTATAAATATTTCAGAAAATTTCCTGTTTCAAAGTCGTAATTGTTATTTTTCCTTGGAATTTTGCTGGTTACTCCTTATTTTTGGTAGTAGAGAATAATCTAATTCGCCTTATCTTTTTTGATAATATATAAATGATGTGAGATTCAAGTAGTTCGTTTTTGGAAATTTCGGATCAACTTTCTCCTGAATGAAATCGATTCTTTTCCATATCAATAAATTTTATTGTATGTAGACTAATTTACCAACAATTTCTTGTATGATTATCAAGCAGTGTAAAAGTAAAGGGCTTTGTTATAATATAATTAAGTTCTAAACAAAAAATATAGAAAAATATATTAATGTCATTTTTATTACTAGATTATCCTTTTGTATCAATTTGAAATTTGAAATTCACTGTAAAGTAATTAAATAATGATTGATATTTTGAAATAGGTGCGACTTAAGAAATTTAGTCATTTATTTACAACATTCCATGGCAAGTGCTTATTTTGCAATCTGGCGAATTTTAATTCCCCTAAATTTGAAATTGAATTCGATTTTGAATTTTTTTCAGTAAACCTTATTCAAAAATGTTCAATTCATATTTTTTTCTAAGGGGCTCAAAATATAAATGGTTAAAATCTCATGTCTTGATTTCAGAGCTTTAAATTTGGACAATATTGAACGTTTGAGTTTGAAATTGAGAAATTTTTAACGCTTAATTTCAAATGTAGAATCGTTTCGCATTAGAGTTGTCAATACAGAAATTATTTTTTGCATATTTGAAATTATAACGCGTTCAGTTTCGAAGGTTTCAAGTTTTAAATTTGAATAACCGGAAAATCAGAGAAAAACTTGGCATTTTTTTCTGACAAAAATGATTTTTTTTCTAGAATTTTGGTAGAGTTGAAAGAAAATTCCAAAAGAATTACTTTGAAATAAAAAATAATTCACTTAGAAATTAATTAAGAAGTTCATGAAGAAGTTACTTTTTTGAGAAAAATTCTCATTTTATTGCAATTTCTGCTGCGGGATGGTCACGAAAATTCCAGGTAATTTCTCGGATTTCTCGGCCAAAAATTACATTTTCCCTATAGTTGATTCCTAAGCGTTTAGTATAATGATAAAAAAAACTAATCACTTTACTATATGAATTCTAACTAGAATGTATAAATTTAGAATGGAAAAAGACAGATTTTCTATCCAAAAAGACGAATCTTTAAAAATATAGTTATGAATTTTGATGAAAAAAGAATACTTTGAACAAAATAGTTGAAATTCTTCGTAAAAGAGTAGAATTTTTACCCAAAAGCTATAAATTTTGAGCGTAAAATATAAAAGCAGACTTTTCAAATAAAAATAATTACTATAAACCAAAAGAGATAAATCCTGGATCAAAAATATGATTGTAAACCATTTGCATAAAAATAATGAAATTTTAAACGTAATAGATGAATTTTTCAACAGTAAATGTAAGTTTTTTACCAGAAGATGAATTTTTAATCTGAAAGGACGGGCTTTCCATCGAACATAATGTATGTCCACCACAACTGTTGAATTTTTAAGCAAAAAATATGAGCTTCTATAAAAAAGTTGAATTTTCAACACAAAAGATTTTTTTTCTTCATCAATTGTACAATTTTAAACCATAAGAGATGGATTCGCGACCAGAATTATAATAGTCAGATGATTTTCTGCCAAAAAATAAATTTTTCATCCAAAGAGACGAATATTCAACAAAAAAGTTGAATTTTCAAACAAGACGGAGGAATTTTCCACCAAATAGTGAAATTCTCAATCAAAAGAGATCCATTCTGGACAAAATATATGATAGGAGACTTCTCAATCAAAAATAATAAACTTTCAACTGTAAAAGATGAATTTTTAATAGAAAAATATGAGTCTTCTACCAAAAGATAAATTTTCATTTTGAAAGGACGAATTTTCCTTCCAACATGATGAGTTTTTAAACACAACAGTTGAATTTTGAAATGAAAAAGATAACCTTCTACAAAACAGTTGAATTGCCAACAGAAAAATTTTTTATTGGATAGTACAAATATCAACCAAAAGAGATGAATTCACAACGAGATGTATGATAGTCGACTTTTTCATTAGAAAGAATTATATGTCAACCATAAAGAATGATTCTTGAACCAAAAAATATGATTTTCTGCCACAAGATAAATTTTTAATCTAAAAAGACGAATATTCAACAAAACAGTTGAATTTTCAACAAAGAAAGATGGGTTTTCCACCAAACAGTAGAATTTAGAATCTAAGGAAATCAATTCTGGACGAAAAAAATTATAGGAGACTTTTTAATTTAAAATATCAAGCTTTCAACCGTAAAAGATGAAAAATGAACAGGAAAATATGCATTTTCTACCAAAAGATGAGTTTTCCATCAATAATGAATTTTCCACCAAAAGATGAATCCTCAATTCAAAAGAACGGGTTTCCTTTTCAATCGCATGAATGTCCACCGCGCCAGTTGAATTTTGAAGCGAAAAAGATGACCTTCCACAAAACAGTTGAATTTTCAACAAAAAAGCAATTTTTAAAAATTAAATTGTACAATTTTGAACCAAAGGCCATGGATTCATGACAAAGAATATGATAGTCGACTTTTGAATTAGAAAGAAATAACTTTCAATGATAAAAGATGATTTTTTACTAAAAGATAAATTTTCTATTTAAAAATAAGAATATTTAACAAATCAGTTGAATTTTCAACCAAGAAAGATGAATTTAGAACCAAAAAGGAGAAATTTTCCACCAAACAGTAGAATTTTCAATCAAAAGAGATAAATTCTGGACGGGAAAAATTCTAGGAAACTTTTTAATCTAAAAAAATAGTCTTCCAACCAAAAAGATGAATTTTTAACAAAAATATATGAGTTATCTACCAAAGATGAATTTCCATTTCAAAAGGACGGGTTTTTTTTCTCAACATTATGAATGGCCAACACAACAGTTGAATTTCGAAACAAAAAAGATTATCCGTTACAAAACAAATGAATTGTCTCAAAAAAGGGAATTTTTTAGATCAAATAGTACAATTTTCAACCAAAAGGGATGTATTCTTGACAAGGAATATGATAGTCGACTTTTGAATTTGAAAGAATTAAGTTCCAATCATAAAAGATGATTTTTAAACCAAAAAAAAAAAAAAAAAATGTGAATGTTCATTAAGCACAATTCCAAACACAATTTTCTTAAGAGTGAGATTCTATTCATTGCAACATCTTAATCAAAGCTGAAAAATGAAGGATTTACGAAAAAATCCCCAGCTATTTACTGGACAACTCGCAGGTGAGCCACTTTAGAAAAAAAATTTGTTAGTCTGTTTTCAAGATATATACTCATTGAGTACCGTAGTGGTTTTTACTGGCATCGAAGTTGTAGAAACAGTTGTAGTAGTGGAAGGTGTAGTTGTTGTTGTTGTTGTTAAGATAGTTGTAGTGGCTTTTGTTGTTGTGCTCGTGGTAGTGATATTTTCATAAACTTCATTAGAATCTTCTGCTTGTTCTGTACTATTTGCTGGCGCTTCTATACAACAACGCATACTAGGTGTTGCACATTGAACATCTTCCAAAACATCGTAACATATTATCGTTGCTAATGCGTGTACACAATATCCAGGACAATCTGCACTGTTTGATGTACTAGTTATCGAATCCAAAAGACCTGCAAACAAACAAAAAAACAAGTTTAAAATAATAATTATTATTCCAAAAAAACTGAGAACTTGAATTGCGAATTAAGTTTAGGACGTGAAAAACTATATGGGTAATTTCATGTCATATTTACCACTAAAATTTAAATAAACTCAAAGTTATATTTTGCTCGATTTTAACACAAAAATAGAAGACACGTATTTTTTCTTTCAATATGATATGTGAAATTCACGAGTTATTATTATTTAAACTTTCAGAATGTAATGAAAATCACTTTTTTGAAATGCTCAAAACGAAGAATCAATTATTCATTAGAATCTGAATTTTTCAGAATAAGTTCATAATTGTTCATACTTTGACTTCCTCATTTGCGAAGAATATTCAGTATTTATTTATCCGGGGAACATGCAAAAATGTTAAACAAATTGCATTTACAAAAAAAAGGTATCTCTGAAATGAAATTTTTTCCCATGTAATTTTGCAATATACTCTAGAGAGCATCTCACGAAAATTTCAGAGTGGGCCATCAATAAGTTTTTGAGATATAACGAGCGCGAGCTGCTGCATCGTCTTACCTAATCTACCACGAGCATGCAAAGTCGAGTACGTTGACTAATCAAAATCCATCATCTCTGTCCCTTTTCTAGACAGTTATATGCATGTTCCCTACAAATTCCATTCCGATAAAAACATTGCTCATGCATAAAGCGAATTTGGTAAACAGAATTTATTTACCAGAATTTGCAAAAAACTATAGCTAACTCTTATTCAAAGTTGATTGACTGGAAGCCTTTGGTAAAATATCCACGAAAACGTAATACAACGTACTCGACTTCACATGCTCGTGGTATTAGACTATAGGTAAGACGATACAGCAGCTCGCGCTCGAAGTAACACCGTCCTATACATTAGTTGTCGTATCTCAAATACTTATTGACGGTCCACTCTAAAATTTTCGTGAGCTACTCTTTAGAGTATATTGCAAAATTTCATAGGAAAAACTTTCATTTTGGAGATACCTTTTTTTTGTAAACGCGATTTGTTTAATATTTTTGCATGTTTCCCGGACAAATAAATACTGAATATTTTTCGCAAATTACAAAGTCAAAGTATGAACAATTATAAACTTATTCCAAAAAATTCAGATTATAATGGATAATTGATTCTTACTTCTAAGTATTTCAAAAAAGTCATCTTCATTAGATTCTGAAAGTTTAAATAATGGTAACTCGTGAATTTCACATATCACATTGAAAGAAAAAAATACGTGACTTCCTATTTTTGTGTTGAATTGGAAGACGTGGCCGACTACTGGTCAGGTGTTTGGGGGAAAAATAACAGAAGTAATTTAGACGCTATGTGTCAACTACCCAGGGAAAAAGAATCCATTGAAATGACGACACAGTGATATGCGTATCGGTCATTTGCAGATCCGAAAATCAAAAACTGAATCGGTTTGCTACTACGTCTATCGGTAATTTTCTTAAGCAACTTTGAATCTGCGATATAGTGCAATGACCATTTCGCGCGAAGTCAAATTGAATGGGTTTCCCTCTTTTTGAATAAGAAGGTATATTTTAGGGCTAGGCTCCCATATTTCACACGATTTTTAGAATTTATAAATTAACGAGAGATTAGAAGGAATTATACGCAAGGCTACTAGTTTGAGTTCTGAAAGACATGAAGGCTTTGGCGGCTTATAAGTCACTTAAAAAAATAATGAGTAAAATGCTTCTTAAAACCAATCGGTGGCAACCTGGAATTCCAGCAATAGACACGCAATTAAGAAGCCTTCGAAACCCATTCAACTCAAATGAATAGATTCTTGTTCCCTGGGTAGAGAAGGAAAGGGCAAGCGAGAACCCTGTAATGAAGCCTTCTACTAAGTGGAAAGCTCCAGATCCGGACATGGTGCACACCTTCTGGTACAAGTACATCACAAGTGTGCACACTGCGTTGGCGAAGAGTTTCCAGAAGATCATTGAACATCCGCATCTAATGCCGAACTTTATGCTCAAAGGAACAACGTATATGTTGCCTAAAAACCAGACGCTCAAAATCCATCTGAATTTCGAACAATCGCCTGTCTCCCAACGATTTATAAGTGCCTCACAGCGGTCATCGCAGATAAGGTTTACCAGCACTGTGATGAGAATAACATCCTTACCAAAGAACAAAAAGGATGTTGCAAAAACTCGCGGGGCAGCAAGGATCTTGTTACCATTGACGCTGTGGCCATGACGCAAGCTAGAAAAGATCAGAGGAACTTGCACATGGCTTACATTGACTACAAGCTCCTTCGGTACCACATAACTATTTGCTTGAGGTTTTGGAAATTTACAAGATCTGTCCACGCATCATTAATCTCCTAGGTCGTGCGATGATGCATTGGGAAACGACGGGTATCTTTCAAGGGGACTCTTCCAGTGCATTATGGTTCTGTTTAGCGATGAATCCACCAAAAACTGCAGCATTTGATCAATGTCACTAGATAGTTTTCAATTGACATCCACATGGAGTTAGGACTAGATAAATGCAGAACAGTGCATTTTGATGTAAGAGGATTTGAAACTGAAGAATTGAGGAACGAGAATGAGGACCGTATAGAGGCAATGGTTGAGGGTGAGTCATATAAACATCTGGGTATTATTGAGTCCAAAGGAATACAGCATACGATAGTTAAGAAGATCCTTACGACTGCTGTCACTGCAAAACTTAGATTGGTTTTCAAGAGTTCTCTTAACTCTTCCAACAAAATCCGGGCTATCAACACACATGCTATCAACAACACACCTGTTCTAACGTACTTTTTTGAGCTAATAAAACGGTCAAAAACCGAACTTGATAGAATAAACAGAACTATTTGTGTTGGAATGACTAAGTACCGGATGCATCACAGTAATTCGGAGATTGAGAGGATAGTTTTGCCACGACATGTAGGGGGTAGGGGCGTTGTAGACGTCAATCAGCTTTGTGTATCGCAAGTTACACAGTTGCGAGACTATTTTATCAGCAAAGGAGGTGTTGCGCTCAACAATACCATCTGTAAAGCAGATCTCGATTCCACGCTCTTGAATTCGTCTTCAGTGGATGCCTTGAATATCAGAGCAGAAACCAGAGAAGAATTGGAAAGGCAATGGAGACAAAAAGCTATCCACGGCGAGCAACACAAAGCCTTAGATCAATATGAAGTAGATGAAGAGGCATATAATATTTTTCTGAAAAAGGACGTCCTGTTTCCGGAAACGAAAGGATTCGTGCTAGTGATCCAGGACAGGGTTGTCTGCACCAGAAACTATCGCAAGCATGTTTTACATCAAGACGTGGTTGACAGGTGCCGATTGTGTGGGGATACCAATGATAATGATAATGTGCATCGAGCACATTATTGATGGCTGTCGCGTTATGGCTTAGGGAGAGTACATGCATAAACATAAAATGATGTAGCAAGCATCATATAGCAACAACTTGCCCTAAACCTAGGACTCTTAACAGGATGGATGCCTTTCCACAGATACATTCTAGTTCGAGTTTTGGGAAACGAAGATGACATCTTACACAGGGATGTCACTATCCAGAAGGATCATTACTTCCGAGCCAGTCGACCAGACATCTTGGTGCATAAAAAGGTAGCGGGAACGTTTCCATCATCGACATTGCTTGCCTACTTAACCGAAATTTGCAGGCAACCTATACAACCGAGATCCACAAGTATAGTGAGCTGAGGCATGAAGTGGAGACAATATGGAGTAATGTGAAACATGCATCCATTCATCCTATCGTGTTATCGGCTACAGGCAATGTACACGCAAGATGCATTGAATATCTCGAATGTCTAAGAGTCAGTAAGGTAATGGCAGCGGCTCAAAAAGCGGTTTTTTTAAACACCTGTCGCGTTGTAAGGAATTACCTCAACTATCAGGAAGCTTTCGATTATAACCTTGTGGAGTAACAGTTGGTAGCTCTAAGGCAGCATCCAGAGGTAACGCAAGTTGCCTTTAACACACTCTGCTGCTGTATACTAACAACATCGTTACGAGACGAACTTCAGGTCACACCAATAACTTTATATTGTGCCTTCCGAAAAATCTGCGCAACGGATTTCGAACTTTATCTGACGCTATGTAATGATAAATCTTTATCAAGTTGCCAACTAAGAAACAAGATGTACCGGAAATGTATAAGGTAGGTCCGAAAAACAACTTAAAGGGCGAGGTACAGCTCGCAGCTGTTTAACAACTCAACCTCTATGATCTTAGCTAAACTAGATCTTATTCGGGCCCGCCTAGTCAAAGTGGAAGCATCTGGTGCAAGAACAAGTAACACTTTGAAAAAGCGAAAGGTTGCTTCTGCTCCTGTGTTAGACATCTCTGGTATGTTAAATAACTTGCTTACATTTGCTCCGTCTACTTTTGCATGCAATACCTCGAATAACTTAATTAATCACAGGCTAACATCCTCTCTGATACCGTCGTGCATTCCTTTGAACTCTCTTTGCTCTTCGCCTATTGTATTCGATATCTCACCTCCAAATTATAATCTAACGAAAGTCAATAAGTCTTGTTTTATACCTCCCCGGGTAGCACACATCAACGCCAGATCTCTTGTACCAGAGGTAAATCATATAGAATTTATATATTAAATCTATTTCTGAATCGTATTTGCATTATGATATTCAAAGCTCAGTGCCGATCGGAGGTTTCAACGTGATTCATTAATTGGTGTGGTAGCGGTATATAGGAGTCCACGATTCTGTCCCCCATGGGAAATTGACTTAGAGGCAATTTTGATCCGTTCGCGCGGTGTTGCGGATCACGTGATTTGTATAAGTGACTTTAATTTGACGCTGCCCTCACGAATCAATCAATCTTCTTCAGTTACAGACCTTATCTCCAAAAACAATAAAAAATGATCATCTCTGGATTCCGGTGTTATTAATTTATCACTATATTTTGACCACGATTTAGTCTTTTGCGTGTTGAATGTGAGGGCAAGCACCAGACAGGGGTAATTCCGTCTTGGTAGAAATTTTAAGAGGGTAGATGGTAAAGTGTTTGATGAAACAGCAAGTTAAGCAATCGGATGAGCGTATTAAATTCGGGCTCAGTAGACAAAGAAGTAAACTGCTCTGCTGAGATTCTTTTCAATTCAACCGGTGCGTTTTGTCCCCCCCAAATTTTTAGAATAGCCAGACCCAAACCTTCCTGGTTTTCGGATGCAGGTAAAAAAATGTCTAGAGCTAGGGACAGAACAAGTTTCAAAGTCGTAAGTCGAAAACGGATTCTAACCCGACTAAATACGCAAATGTTCGGAATCTTGCAACAGCTGCTATGCGTCGCGAAAAAGTCGGATTCCTTCCCACCTCCCGGGAGAGGCCTTCATCCAAGCACATCTGGGAAAGAGTGTACCAGGCTGGGGTTTGGTCCGAACAGAAACTGATTTCGTGGGGTGATCTTCCTCTTAATCCAACTGAAATCGACAATAACTTCCTCGACACTCTGCTACCAGCTACGTCGTCGGATACAGTGATTCAGAATCTCCGCACGGCGGTCGTATTCAGCACGGTCTGACGGTATCAATAGCACTGCGGTCCTTTTCTGTATCCCCTCGTGCTTGCCTGCTTTGTTGGGCATGATGAACTCCTCCTTGAGGGTAGGGATTCTCCCAAGAGCTTGAGAGGTGGGTATTTTTTCCCTACTTCCGAAATGAAACTGCGCAAGTTCTGAAAAGGATATGCGTCCAGTTAACGTCCTCCCATACTTGTCGAAAGTGTTAGGAAAGCTCAAAAGCTCTATCGCGAGCTTTTGAGACACTCAACCACAGGCTCCTGAAAGCTCAGTTGCAATCTGAGGGTATATCCGATAATGCGCTGCAATGGTTTAGTTTAAGTAACTTTATTTCGAGCAACAGCCAGCGAGTTGAGGTATTGGACACTACAACCTCTCGACAGTATCCAACCGGACTACTCACGAAGGACCATTAATGTAATTTCTATCAACTTTAGAGGTGATCTCTCGGAATAAGGTTGAAGTAACCATCCACATTTCACATGTATGCAGATGACTCGCAGATTTATGTTCGATTCAAAATGGTGAACGTAGATTTCGGGTTTGTGGTCCTTTCCGTCCCGTTAGACTTTATTTCAAGGTGGGCGAGGGAGCGTGCTTCAGTTTTTAACCCTCCTTAATTTGCGATACTTTTGATTGGGAACTCAAAAGAGGCCTGCTCATCCGATTTTAAGATTGATGGCACCTTTTTGACCACCGTGACTCAGGTGAGGAATCTTGGTCTCACTATGCATTCTGGCTGGAGCTTCGGAGAATATGTCATCCAAAAAATTAAAGTAGCGTATCAGCGTTTAAAAAAACTGTTACATATTCGTCGTCCACTTCCTCCTAGGGTTAAGCTTACACTCTGTCAATCATTGGTATTGTCCCTTTTCGATTATGGCCTTTGCTTGAATGGCTTTGCTGGTCCGGTTTGGCTGCGTATGATGCATAGGTGGTAGATGTAGCTCTATGTTCCCTTATTAGGGTCATTTCTCCAGTTGGTGTTCCCGAATATTCAGATGAACTATTGTCATTGATAGAGGAAGAGTGGGTGAGGAAATCGATCACAAAAAAATCTGATGGTCAGCTCTACCCCGGGTGCGCACGTCCAAAGGAGGAAACGGGAAGCCAAATCGGATTCTTATTATCAAATCAAAGATTCCATTGATTCCAGAACAATTTTGAGAGACAATTATTGACTGACTCTCAGTCTTAGTTCTCCCGCACTCTGGTTAGTCCTCCCCCCCCCCCCCTGAGTTTTGGCTGACTTCCGCCAAATTTTCGCCAATACGCGAACGGACAAAAATCACGTGGAAATAGTTCGTACGGCACATTCTGTTAACGTTTCAGCTCTCGCCATATTGGTCCAAGGTAGTCGATACACAGGCCTGAAACCGGGCTATATGCGCGGGAGCCGTGTATTTCAAAGATTTGAAACCGAAAGGTAGCCGTATCAATCCAGGCAACAAAATTTCTTGGTCATTCTCCGAGATTGTGTACCAAAGGAATGAAAAAC
Organism: Neuroterus valhalla; assembly: GCA_011762715.2. NCBI lineage: Eukaryota > Metazoa > Arthropoda > Insecta > Hymenoptera > Cynipidae > Neuroterus > Neuroterus valhalla. The sequence goes on from WSXT02195214.1 coordinate 16,937, forward strand.
CAAAGAGACCAAACAAATTATTTCTGAACAAATTGTTAAATTCCCTACAAATATAGTTGGATTTTTAACTGATAAAGACGATTTTTCAACCAAAAAAGATTTTTGTACGAATCCCTACAAAGCAGTTGAATCATGAACCCGAAAACATGAATTTTTAACCAAATGGTTGAATTCTTTACAAGAATAGTTTAATTTTCAATCAAGAAAACTTTGTCGGTCAGAAAGAGAAGTATTTCCATAAAAATCTCACATTTTTATGCCGAAAACAAGAGATTCCTACAAAATAGTTGAATTTCGAAACTTAAAAGATGAATTCTTAACAGAACAATTGAAATTTTGACTTCAACGGAAGAGTTTGTCTTTTGGAACATTAAATTCAAAACAAAAATAAATTTTTAACAAAACGATTGACGTTCCAAACAGCTAACCAAATCTTTGTACCAAAAATGTAATAGCAAGCTGTTCAACCAAAAAAGATCAAATTCAGAAAAATCAAATCAAAGTCAGAAAGAGAAGTATTCCCATAAAAATCTCACATTTTTATGCCGAAAACACGAGATTCCTACAAAATAGTTGAATTTTGAAACCTAAAAGACGAATTCTTAACAGAACAATTGAAATTTTGACTTCAACAAAAGAGTTTGTCTTTTGGAACATTAAATTCAAAACAAAAATTAAATTTTTAACAAAACAATTGACGTTCCAAATAGCTAACCAAATCTTTGTACCAAAAATGTAATAGCAAGCTGTTCAACCAAAAAAGATCAAATTTCTATCTAAACTGGTAAATTTTTCGACCAAAAGTTAATTTACAAGTCAATAGTTCAATTTCAAACTGAAAACAACCAATGTATAATAAAAAAATGTCATAGTCAAACTTGTAGTTCAAAAGTTTGTTTTTTAATTACGAAAAAAACGAATTTCGATGAAATAGGTAAATTTTCAACCGAAGAGAATATTCAACTGAAAAAATGATATTTCGATAATGTACATAAACATAAAGTACAATATAAATTGAGCTCTTATGGCATAAATTAGGCTGATATATCCAGCTATGTGATAAGATTCCAGTAAAAATGACTTTATAAACCAGTGGAAAGCTTTTGTTAATATTTTCAGCTGTCGAAATTTCGTCCACTTTTCGGTCAGCTCGCCCTACAATAAACAATCGATTCTACACTGAAGAGTGGTACAGAAGCATGAGTACGTATACGTGTCGACAGAATATATTTTATATTAAGGCTACTTTTAAAACAATCAGAAAAGTGTTATAATTACCTTTTCGAATAAAAATAGCGAAAATATATTGTCAGTTATTTTGCTCATATTTCACGATACATCTTACAGTGGACACGTTATGTGTGAGGTTAGGATTCTCATCAATCACACCAATGTTTTCGCGCCAAAAGTAACTAGAAAATACCTATGAAAATTAACATGTTCATCAGCTGATTCTGTCATGGATCATTTACCAACCTATGAGTTTAAATGATCTCTATCATTTCTCACTAAAAATCCACTGTAGGAATGTCGCTGATATCCACAATGGGAAAATGAAGAGTCTCAAGGAAAATGATTACAACAATAATCTGAGAAAGAATCAAATGGGTGGCACTCCTATCGAGGCCTGTAGAATAAATGCGACGAGAGATCAGACCGTAGCCGCGTGGCGGCGCTGGCTGTACTTTTAGGCCGGTAATTATTCTATTGCACAGGGAAAGTTCAAAGTTGATTCATTCCAATTATTAAAACACGTTTTTTGCATGTATTTACCTAAGGAAAACATTTTATAATATTTCAAATATCCAATAAATGATTAGGTACTAATGAAAACGTGAAGAAACCGTTATTTTTATGACTATACGAATACGCTTCTTACAAAATACATACAACGATTCTACAAAAATATTAAATTTGTAACATTGACATATGTAAGTATCATACACTATGCAAATAGTAAATTTCAATTAAATTTCATATTCTTATCACATTTACATTGATTATTGAAATAAGACCTTAATTCAACTAAATTATAAAAGTTTATATTTCTTTTTTAATTTAGACAATGACTTATTTTGCTTCGTTATGATAAACATGTGAAAAATGAAGACATCTATAGAAATTGATTAGGTTATAAAAACATATCGAATAAACTTCTAACGATTTATGTCATAATGAATAGGATTTATAGAATAAATAAATATGATAAAGCCCAGCTAGAAATTGCCGATGGACTGCCGATTGTAATAATCGGCCCATCGTTGGCCCAATGTTGTTGAACAATATATGTTCTTCCAATAGTGGCCCAAGCTTGGCCTATAGTAACTGACCATGGTTGACCCGACATTATGA
>WSXT02195235.1:0-19287 GCA_011762715.2 Neuroterus valhalla
TTTTTTTTATGAAAACAAAAATGTCAGAGTTATGGCATTTTTAAAATTCAAAAATATAAACAAAAATTAGGGTTTTTTGCAAACAACGCAAGATATGAAAAAAAGTAAGAGAACAAAAATGTTTCTTTTTGGGAGCCCTACAAGATGATGAATACAACTTCTTGAATATCCCCATAGAATCGAAAATTCCAATTTTGATCGTACCAAAAATAATGGAAAATAATCTGTGAACTTGATAACTTTCGAGAGAATGATGATATTCGATCGAGCTTCAACAACCGTTTTTAGGGCCCAAAAATACGAGTCAAGTTCGTTAACCAGCTGTTTTGGATCGAAAAAAATAGAGGGGAAGCATTTTGAAAATTGTCTCGGACTTTTTTTTCCAAGACTTGAAAATTTTAAGTAAGGTTTCTTGTAGTTGGTAAAAAGTTAATCAATTTATCCTCATGATATTTTTTGATAAAAACGAAATTGTCAGAGTTATGGCATTTTCAAAATTCAAAAATGTACACAAAAATGAGAATTTTTAGCCAGACAACGCAAGATATGACAAAATTATAAAGAAAAAAATGTTTCTTTTTGAGAGCCCTCCGGGATGAGCTTTCCAACTTTTCGCGTTTCCTCAAAAAATTGGAAATTCAAATTTTGGTCCCACAAAAAATAATGAAAAATAGAAAGTTCCATTTTTTTGGTCAAACTATTCAAGGTACAGGAAAATGTAAATGAAGTAAACTTGTGCACCAAAAAAAGATCTACAAATTTGATAATATCAACTTTTTCATAGGACAAGTAGTTTTTGCTTCGTTTATGAAAAACAATGTAAAAAATGAAAAAAATGAACTTTTGTACAATTGACACAAGCTTAGGAATAATCAAATAGACACAAGTTCTTTACCAGGAAAATATATTCGAATGTGTTATCAACTTCTCCAGCAAGATATGTAGTTTTCATTTCGATCAGAAAAAATAACTATAAAAATGAAATAATACAATTTTTCAGAAAAAGTACTAAGGCTAACACAGAAGATTGAAAGAAAAAAGTTATTTGCTTGAAAAGTATCGGTAAATTCGTTATAACCTTTCCCATTGGACGCGTAGTTTTTTTTTCAATCCCAAAAAATTGAATTGAAAATTAAAATATTGAATTTCCAGAAAAGCTGAACAACATGTGAAAAAAGTTAGGCAACAAAACTCCTCTAGCGTTTTGGATAAACGTTGATCGAGTGCGCAGCACGAGACACGCGATGAGAATGTATTCGTTAAAGCCGGAGAAGCTTTAACAAAAGAGAATTTACACTCATCAAATTGCAGAAGTCGACATTTCGCTTTTGAGTCCCAAAAGCTTTATATACAACTGTAGGGAGGTAAAAAAGGCCGAGCGCGCAGCGCGAGGTGAGATTACCATCGAGCGCAAACGCGAGATCCAAAAGAGGCGCGACCCAGGCGCGCTGAAACTTGCGAGAGAAGCTAGCCGCGCGCAGAGCGCGCGATGAGAATGTGCCCGTGCAGCGGGCAGATTTTTTTTTCTAATGTAAAACTGTTTACTAATTCATTTCTTAATAGTTATTACTAAAATTTTAATTTTTAATGACTGTTTAATTATTTTTCTTAAAGAAAACTCTGTTTTAACTCTTTGTTATCTCTCGTTCTGAAATTTGTATATTTTCTTCTAAAAAAGTTTTTTTCTAAAAAACATTGGTTCCATGACCATTGACAAATATCGACTAATTACAAGAAACAAAAAAAATGATAGCACATCGTCGGGCAGACCATATTAAGTTCTTAGTGGGACTTTTTCGGAATGCTTACTCAATTGTAATGAGAGGAAGTGAGAGAGACTGCATACCATTCAAAAATTTACAAAAAAACCGACAATCCGCTTGTTTTTATACAGCATATACCTGTAACATATTTCTAAAATCGCAACGAAAAAATGTGACATTCCATTGCTCTGGCATAGAATTATAAGATTCAAAGTACTTGCGTATTGCTCTGATTTTAGTGGGCATTCCAAAAAAATAATGCGGTTTTTGAAACAGTGTTCTTAGATGCACAATGAAATTGGTGTCGAATATCTTTTATATTACCACCATTATCATGCAACAAGCGGGTTGTCGGGCTTTTTGTAAATTTTTGAATGTATATTATTCTATTATTACAACTATCCTACTGTAATCGTCATCCTAATTATGTATCAAGCAAACCCAAACATAGATAAGTATTTCTTATCGAACCGCTCGAAGGATTCTGGAGAGTCTCTCTATTTCTATCTACCACATAGCACAAGACTGTGATTCATCTTGTTTTCTCAGCCGCAAATTTCGCTAAGTGTCAACTGCCTGTACATGTACATTCGATGGTGTCGTGTATGAAATATATTGGGTTCGGAGTTTTTTCAAGTGTTTTATTTTACTCTTGGTCTTCACACCAATAGTCGTAAGTTACATTCGCATTTCATCAAATTTTATTTCCATCCTCGAAGTTCGAACGTCACAGTCCTGCGACGAGCCTTGTCAATTAGGACTAACGGGAGAGTCCGAGAGGAGCTAGGTTTCCTTTTCTCCCATTATCCACTCTCTGAAGGTTTTCTTCTCCATCCTTGATATTGGTTAGGCGTTGATAGTGATTTTGTTCATTATTTTGTGAACGTGTTGAACACTCCATCCATTTTTACCTCCACCCTCGAATCTCGAACGTCACGGTCCGGCGACAAACCCTGTCGATTGGGACAAGCAGGAGAAATCGCCAGGCGCTAACCTTTCCTGACTTTTCTTCATTGTCACTTTCCCTACGGAAATTTTGTTGTTCAAATTACCAATCATATTCTCGTGATATCTAATTTTGCTTTGCACCTTTCACTGTCCTCCCCCCCCCCCAACCGGACTAATTCAATGTCTCAAATGCCCGTCATTGTGGTATTTTGTCGATTGGGACTTGCGGGAGAGACGAGAAACGCCAACCTTCCCTTACTTCCTCCACTGATACTTTTCCAACACAAATATTTCAATTCAAACCGCAAATCTTATTTTTGTTATGTATCATTATGTTTTGCATCATTCACTGCTTTCTTCCGCCCCCTCCCCCTCATACTTATCGTGTATATCTAATAAAGCTTCCTGATTTGAATGTGAGTCGTTCGTCTGTTCAATTCCACATTCCTTGTCTTAGCCCCCCCCCCCTCTACGCTCGAACGTCATGATCCCTTGACAAGTCCTGTTATTGGGACTAGCGGGAAAGCCGACGGGATCTCACACACTATCATCTCTCACTCCTTCCCTTACACTACAGGTCAATTATCCAAAATGATACTTTGAAGGTAATGGAACGAAACAGGCCGAATAAGCATCAATGCCGCGCTTTCGCAAAACAACTGGAAGGCGATGTTCTCGCCAGGGTCATCGATTTTAATCCGGAATACTTCGGGTACGTGACCGCGCCAACTCAGCCACCTGGTAATGCCACCGGAAACGGCCGGGAAGAAAATGAGGAATTCCTGGACATCCCTTTGACCTTCTATACATTAGAAGTTCGTCTGACAGCTGGTTTCAAAACACCTTTCCCGGCTCGCCCCACCGATCTGGGTTCATCGGCCACACCGTTTACCAGGAACTAGAAAAACCTTCCCCTAGACCCCAAGGTCTCTCTGCGGACCAACTGCCCCCTCTTCACGGTCACGTTGTGACCAGCTTTGACGGTACCGTCGGCGTTCGAGACGGACCACTACTGCTCATCGACAGCTCACCCGAGATCCGCGTTTTAACCTCTTCCCACCCTTACGGTTACTCGGCCATCAATCCAGAGGACAAGCATGACCGACCCGTTCGTGCAATTGTCCGCTTGCACGAAGAGCGTAACTTTATCATCGCCTACTACTTAGACTCTTACCCACGGACCTCAACAAGCGCAAATCCCCAGGTTGCGGCCATGACCCGCGACGTAACTTAACGTTCATGCGCTCGCGCCAACTGGAGTCACACTGGCGCTCGCGCGGGCTGTCAGTTGACCGCCCATGTTTTTTATGATTAATATGTTGTTTCCTTTACTTTTTGTGAATGATTTATCACCATAAAAGTAGAAGGGCTCTGAGACACAAATTGGCAAACATTTTTTCGAACAAAATGTAAAAAAATATAACCGCCAATGTGACGAGAGAAATTCCCCTTGGCGATCGCGCAACTGTCACTAGACCACCCGATCCTACGTCTCCAAGTTTGGAACTGTACTGTGTGCCATGATGGAGGTTGGTTTTATCCAACTTGTGCCAAAACTGGTTGTCCAAAGTGTATCTAGAAAAAAACATGTGCCTTTTACCTCACTCAGAGCTCACTGAAGAGCGCGTCTTTCGGAGTTTCAGGAAGGTGGTCACTCGACCGCCCGTGCGAGCGCTTGAAGGTTAAATTTTTCACACACCATCGTAGCACCTAACAATTTTTTCCTCTTATGCGATTTCCCAACACTTGCCCCCCCCCCCCCGCCATAACTGTTCCCTCACTTTTTTCTTCCCCATGAAAGAATCAACCCCCCAACCACTTATCCTTTAGCATCTCTTCTTACTCCCTCGTAATCATTTCCTCTCACACAACCTTGAGTCGCTGCCCCCCCCCCAGACTTTGTCCTCATCCCTTCCTTTCCTGATATTCCTCCCGTCAAAACTTCTTCATCAAATATCCCTTCAAAACAACCGTCCCCTTAAGAACTGCTTCCTCTTACCCCAGTTCCAAGAAATTGCCGCCCTTCCACAAACAATTTTCCTCTCATGATCATTCTTTGCACATTCCCCCTCACCCCTTTAACATAAAACTACTATCATCAGTTAGTATCAGAGTTTTTTGTGGCAAAGAGTGGAAGACGGCGAAGAAGGCGTTTCAAAGAAATGTGCTGCCTAAAAGATTGTCTACGCGTCGTGAAGTATGCCGTTAACCAATATACTTGAGAATTTTAGCAAATAAGCGATAAACTTGTCCATTTAGAATTGCAATTTTTTGTACTTTTTATCCCTCCAATTAGTTTATTCATCACGCATGTAATCATTGTAATTAATATAATAGTAGAAAAATCACTTTATATTTCGGTATTCATTGTTTTCTCCTTCATATTATTAGAAGGATACATGTATGGGATGCAGATTATTCGTATCGAGCATAGGGTTCATTTCCATTAATTACATAGCTCCAACAAAAAAAAGTCTTCAGCCCTAGAAATGAAATAGGCTTACCTTATGTTGTTTAGGTTGCTTACTCCAAATCTGGAGCCGGTTTTGCTCCATCACGTCACACTTTGTCTCTCCCTTCGAAAAACATGGAAACCTGAAGGTTTTAGGTAAAACATGATTCTTGTCTACAGAAAGTGGTCACATTCTATGTTTTCAAGGTCACTGAGTACAGATACGGAGTTTTTTTGTTTTTTTGACGTTCCACTTCATACCTTATAAAAAAAAACATAGGAAATTGGAGATTTTATGTAAATAATGCCGTTTTTCTAATGCAATCTGGTTATATCCCATGTTTTTTGAGGTCGCTGAGTACGAATCTGGAATCGCTGTGGTTTTATGACGTGATACTTTGTCCGTAATTTCGGGAAAAACGTGAGGAATTGGTTATTTCATGTGAAACATGCATTTTTTCAATACGAAGTGGTCAAATCTTATGAAAAAAGATGAAGAATTGGTCATTCTTCATAAAAAAATAATTTTCTTATTGCAAAGTTGTCATATCCCATTATTTTGAGGTCACTGAGTACGAATCCATATTCATTGCAGTTATATGCTGTCACAGTCCGTCCTTTATCTCGGAAAAACTGAAACAAATCGGTTGTTTCATATCCAACATGCATTTATAGTAGTCAGTCGGTCGTGGGAGCTAAGGCATCATGCTTTGAACACACTCCGTCTGGATGGTGGCTAAGTACTCGAAACTGTTGTTCTTGGTTGTTCAGAACCTATCTTAGGCTGTAGGTCCCCCCTACCACTAAGGTAGTGGTAAAAGAGAGGTACGGAATGATCCGAGGGGTCCTGAGGCCTCAAGCGTAAAACAGCGGTAGACCGCCTCAGCCTTGTCTCGCTCGCCCGACCATAACCCTTAAATGTGATAGTGCGTGTAGCTGCTCTTTCCTCCGTCAACAACTCCCCTACGGAATGCCCTTCACGGATCCCGTAACCATGATCAGGACCGCCCACCTGTCTGCAGGATACCCATCACCTGAAGAGGTGTCTTGCCAATAGCTTACTAGCTCCGTTTATGGGCTGATAACAATCATCGAATGTGCAAAGGGCAATAAATAACTCTTCTAATTTTAATGCAAACGTAGTTCCTCTTGTCTTCATCTTCCTCAACATTTCCACTTTCCTACTTCAACCCCTCGATATTACCTCCGTAAAAATTACTATGATATCACAATTGCCGATCAGGGTGAAGAAAGGATGCCACGTGAATATGCGATCCCTTTAGATCACAATTGTGAAGAGAATTTGTATTTCTGCAAGAACAATGTATATCGATTCAAGAAAAACCACATTGCTTACATCGATGTTCCCACAGTGTTAGGATCCATCAAGATGGGAAAAATAGATGAGCAAGGTATTGATGGGATCGGATATTTTTCTTTCAGGGAAACTTGATAGATCCAAGAAGACGCTAGCGAAACAGAATAGTCTGGTCGATCTGCAATTGACAACAAGTATGACAGACAACTACGTTAAAAGACAATTACGAAATGTTAAGTTACTTGAATGATTCTTCGTCAGGAATTAGTAATCATTACAAAAGGCATGTAAGAGATATGATACATGACTTTGGTGAAATGGGATGTCATATGAGCTTAAAGTTGCATGCATTAAATTCTGATATTGACTTCTATCCAATGACTTCGGGTTATTATAGTAAAAGCATGGAAGAAGAATCCATAAGGATCCATGGCGTTGATCCTTCGAAGATGAAGAAGTGAGATACTCAAGAAAGGCGTTAATAGAAAGGAACTTGCTAGGAATTCTGACTTAAAAACCATGAAAACATAGAATATGAACGCTTTGCATTGAAAAAATTCATGTTTTTCATAAAATTCCCGGGTCCGTTCGAGAACTTCGAAAACATAAAAAGTGACCACTTTTCATGGACACGAATTATCTTTCAACTGAAATCAGCGATTTTTTAAGTTTTTTTGGATCGGGGACAAAATGTGACATGATAGAGTCAAACCGGCGCAAAATTCGGATTCAGCTACCTCAAGAACGTAAGGCAAGCCTAATCTGGTTTATGGAGCTGACAACTTTTTTGTTGCGAAGCTGTCTAATTTACGTGCTTAGTACAAGTCATTTTTTTGATAACTTTTATTATACAATGGAAATGAAAATATTTTGGATATGAAATATATATATTCAGTATATTACTTTGAATGAAGAAATGTATGTATGCAATTAATCTGTCCTCTTTTACGGGTCTGAGGTCCTACTTTTTTTTTCTTTCTTTAAGGATGGTAAAATGTGTAGATTACTGGTCCATAAATTCCGTATTTATTATTTGATAAGAGAAATCTCTCTAATCAATAAGTTCTAACGTTTCGACCATCTGTCCATGGCCCTCTTCAGAGATACAAAATGGATATATCGTGGATATACCTCTTCAGTCTTGACGGGGGTACACAATAATTCGTAATCATCTAGGAGACTCCGTCTGCTGGAGAATTTGAGTTACAATTATGAAAAACACATAGGGTTGACGGTAGTTACGCAGGAACAGTATATACAGAATCATGTAACGCAGTTTACGAATGAACTTTATAATCCTACTCCGGAAGTGCCAAAAGCAATTTCCTATATAGATGGAACCTATATATACATATATATATTTATAGCACTGTGTGACTTAAATTCGAACTTAAGTATGGAGAAAGTGCAAGATCATTGTCATCTGACAGCTATGTACCGTGGTCCAGCTCACGGACATTGTAATCTCGAATATCGAGATTCGTAAATCATACCTGTTATGTTTCACAACTTGAGTGGGTATGACGCGCATTTCATCATCCGAGATGTTTCTACACAAATTGATGGTAAAGTTAAAGTTTTAGCAATAAATAAAGAAAAGTACATTTCATTCACAAAGTACGTTGAGGAAACTTAAATCAAATTCAGGTTCATAGATTCATTTCGATTCATGGCCTCTTCTTTAGAAAAGTTAGCTTCTTTCCTCACTAATTATGACATTGTAAGTTCAGCATTTTCCAATATTGATAGAGAAAAGATTGAGCTTCTCACGTGAAAAGGTGTTCTCCCTTACGTGTACCTCGACTCAAGAGAGAAACTGAAAGAACGTCAGCTACCACCTAAAGAAAAATTTTATAGTACTCTGAATGATTTTTCTATATCTGACGAGGATTATGCACACGCGCGAAAGGTATGGTCTGCATTCAATATACAAAATTTTGGCGGATACGTAAAACTTTACATGAAGACTGATGTACTGCTTTTAGCTGGTGTCTTTGAAAGTTTTCGAAAACAATGTCCTAATGCTTACGGTCTTGACCCAGCACACTATTACACCACTGCTGGCTTTATCTGGGACGCAATGCTCAAATTTACAGGTGTAAGATTAGAACTCCTCACTGACGTTGATATGCTGCTTATGATTGAGAGTGGCAAGAAGGGTAGAGTAAGTCAATGCTCAAACAGATATGCCATTGCTAACAATGAGTATATGAATGTTTCCAACGAAAATGAGATCATCTATATCATGTATTTTGATGCAAATAACCTATACGGTTGAGCGATTGGGCAATCGCTCCCTTACGGTGTTTTGGAGTGCGTTAGAAATTTAGAAAATTTTGATTTCAATGTTCCGGACGATTTACCAATTGGCTATATACTAGAAGTAGATTTGGACTATCCAGCCGACCTATTTGACGCACACAATGACTTGCCATTCTGTCTAGAACACTCGAAGCCACCAGGAGCAAGCCAGGAGAAGCTCCTTACTACTCTCCTGCCGAAACGAAAGTACGTTCTCCATTACCAAGCTCTAAAACATTCAATAGCTAATGGTCTTAAACTTGTCAAAATTCATAGTTTTATAGAATTCAATCAGTTTACATGGAGTAAAGACTATATTGATCTAAATACTAAACTCAGAACAAGCGCTGAAGATGAATTTGAAAAGAACCTGTTCAAATTATGAATAATGCAGTTTACGGAAAAACAATGGAGAACGTACGGAAACATGTTATGTAAAAATCGTGACAAAGTAGGCGGGTAGATATGGAGCTGAAGCTTTCATAGCGAAACCAAATTTTCATAGTCGAGCGCTATTCAGTGAAAATCTAGTGGCTATTCAGTTAAGTAAAACTCACGTCTTATTCAATAAACCAATCTATGTTGGGCTTTCGGTGCTTGATGCATCGAAAATCCTAATCTATGACTTCCACTACGGCTACATGTGTGAAAAGTATAGTAGAAACTGTGAACTAATGTACACCGATACAGACAGTTTGATATATGAAGTTAAGTGTGAAGATATTTATGCGGATATGATAGAAGATATAGAAAATAATATATGTCTATTCGATACATCAGATTATTCACGAGACAATGTTTTCGGAATGCCGCAAGCCAACGAAAAAGTTTTGGGGCTAATGAAAGACGAATGTTCGGGTTAAATTATAACTAAATTTGTTGGCTTGCGGAGCAGGATGTATAGTATACGCGTAAGCGGTGAAGATTTCGTTAAAACAGCAAAAAGGGTAAAATTTTCCGTTGTTAAGGAATCAATCACCTTTGATGACTATTGGGTAAATGTACCAGTGGTCGGGCAAATAGGGTTATTCTGATGTTTGAATTGTGTGAGGCATTTATTTGTTTATTTTCTCTAGCAAAGGTTCGCATCTTTGGACTTTATTCGTATTGTTGAAGTTATTTGTGCCCTTAATTTTGAAGTTAATATGGTTTTAATAAGAAATAAAAGGTTTTTCAGAGAAACATGAGAAAGCACCAGTGGTCGGACAAGATTTTCAGTAGTCGAACAGCATGTATCCAATAGTTGGACAGAATTTCCAAGATGCGGAATGTTTTATTTTTAAAAAATTTTGCTTTTTATACACCATTTCAAAATACCTGGAGCAACAATTATTATTTCAAAATGCTTTCTACATCGAATCGAATCATTTTTACTGATTATTTTCCAATTCCTCATTCTCTATTAGAAACTTCATTTTTTAGGTTGGTTTTATTCCATGCATATGTTTGGATTGTAATGAAATGTTTTTGACTGCAAAATCAGTTTCTCGGGAGTTCAACGTGTTCACGGATTAGAAATTATATATAAAAAAGTAAAAAGGATTATGAGGCATTTGGTCTGAGGGAAATCAGGCTTGAATTGTGTAACCAAATTTATTGACGTGAAAACTATGGATATTATGCTTGTGCGGATTAAAAACTTGTACGAGAAATAGATCGTGAACACTCTCTACAAAAAAAACTACTTCTAAAATAACATGCATCTGAGATTAGAGAGGCTAGAATTCATAGAAACTGTTTATACGTAATACCGCACTAGTGAACATTATTCCTTTAACTGTTTTAAGTAATAAATTTTACTGTGCTTGAATATAATAATCAAAAATCTTTTTCATAATACTTTTATAACTAAGTTTGATTCATAAGGAGAACAAACTGATATCTACATATGATATGGACTGTCCGTCTTTACAAACACTGTTCGGATGACGTTTTCACCAGAGGTCGGACAGCCCGTCTGACTTCTAGCGAGTTGAAGAAATTCTGCTCCTAAGTTCGGACAGATTGAAAATCCTTGCATATACGGTATACAAATTTCAATTGCAAAAAATTTCGAAATATGTAAGTCTCCCACATTTGATAAGTGCAACCAATCCAGTTATATCCAAATTCAAATCATCTCAAATGATGATACAAGAGCACGCTGTTTCCTGACAGAAAACATAGCGCACGACCCCAAAATGGCAATCGATGGTGACCGGCCATTGAAATATGTTCAATACAGTGGAATCAAAAATAGTAAACCTGATTTCTTTGAATTTCCGGATACAAGGAACTATGCGAATTTTAAACATCTATTTACTTTCAATGATTATGGTTTCCTGAACTATTTCTACGAAGAAATACATATGGTTGTCTGACCGGAGACCGGTACACTTACCCTACTGAATGTCTGCGAAACTCGAATATACAATCCAGAACGTAATATGCAATCAGATCGAGGCTTCATAATGTCAAAACGATTAAACAAACAGAAGTTGCGTTGAGTCCCCATGACGACAAGCGATTATTGTTAAAAAATATTACTGATACTCTTGCTTGGGGTCATTACATGATCATTAATATTGATACCGATAATGATGATGATGACGACGGTGATGTTGTACTTGATAATAGAGTCATGGAACTTTTGGATCTGCTTGTATAAGTCTAGTTATATACATATAAAAAAAAATTGGATTCACAACTACACCAGGGTCCGCCTTGGAACAACCCTCATTCAGTAAAATTGTACAAGCTCCCAGTTGAACCGCGGTATAACACATTTATGGCCACATCTCACGACCGTGAGAAGAGTGACCACATGCGCGACGAAATCACAATGAAGGACCGGTGAAACCCTCGTGTTTTTTGAGATCTTTATACCTCTCTTTTCTCTCGGTTTCCTTGTCTTTGATGTTGGAGTCAGCCGGAGCTGAGAATGCGATCACGAACATAAATCGATCACGTTTGTCAAGGAGCACGATTTCGGGTCTTGTGTGTTGGATAGGGGCTATTGTCGAGAAATCGTAGTTCCAATCGATTTGGCACTCCTCGTTTCCAATAATAGACTCTATCCCCCTTGGAGTATATGCCATAAGTGCTCAGGGAGTTTATGAAATGCCCTGCACCTATCGCTAGGAACATCTTCAAGTAATATGCTTCTACGGTATGTTAAGGTGGAAATCACACCGTCCTGACACGCGAAAATATAACTCTTTGTTCGTGAATTGATCTTTGATCGTAATTATTACTCACTCCTGATGTTGAGTTCCAGGCCAAGGGTTCCAGCTGCCTTCTCCGCGGCTTTGTAAAGGAACGCTTGTTCCCCACTCATTTCGTGATTCCTGACCATTGACAGGAGAAATTCTTTACCGTTCGCGATGGTATGAACAGTACTAAGGATGAGTCGGTTGTATAGGCATTCAAGATTGAGAAGTTTACGTCCGCCTTTACGGCGTGCGATGTATAAGCGTGGAACGGACGATTTGATGTTCAAGCTTCTCTGCATATGCATCATCTTGCGCGTAGTGGTATCAAGGGCCCTGAGCGCGTTCTTTGTACATGGAACCACCCCAAACGAATAGAGTATAAGTGGGACGGCAGGCATGTTAGCTGCAGATATCTTGTTCAACGACGACAGGTTTGATGAGCAAACTCGTCGGAGCAGGTGTTCGTATCTACTTCGGTGAAACTCTTTTACTGTTGTTGTATCCTGAGTTCGGCTCTCAGGCACACCCAGGTATTTTTAGGTCTCTCCAGCGCTAAGGTGTCTAATGACACTTCGGTCTACGAGCTCAGGGTCCTTATATATACCTGCTATTCTTCCGCGTTTCGGATAAATCTTAGCACACTTATCAAATCCAAAGTCCATACCGATTTCTCGTGTGTACTTCCCGACGATACAAAGAGCATCTTCAAGATGTTCTTTCCCAGAAGCATAGATAGAGCTCATGGCGTCACCCTGAAAGACACCTCTTTGGAAAGTGACCGGGTTCGTAGTCACATGATGTTTTCCAGAAGTGATAGTAAATCTGGTCTTTCAAAGAGGCAATTATCTCTCAATGCATCCCACTATATCTGAATGAACCTCCAAGCTTTTCAACAGACAGATGATAAGTTTATGGGAAATTGAATCAAAAGCTTTCTAGTAATCAATCCAGGCCATCGACAGATTGCGCTTGTGGTTTGCAGCGTCTTTGCAGACACTCCTGGCGATCAGCAGGTTTTCCCGACAGCCTGCTGCGCCTCTTTTCGATCCTCGTTGTTCGTAAATCTCACCCCATACAGGTCCGATTATCCGAACAATCCTGTCATTCAGTATCAATATAAAGATCTTATATACAGTGTTGAGACAAGTTATTGATCTGTAGTTCCTTGGGTTGGACAAGTTGCCTTTCTTCGGTAGGCAGCCTCTTGCCAATATATACCATCAGCACGCGGTATTCACGAACAGTCATTCATCCAAGTACTTACTTCAGTGATCAGGCTGGAAATTGTTGTTGAAAAAGGAATGGTCGTTAACCCAATCAGACTCAACTGAATAAAATACGATATATATGTGTTAAAAGGAAAAGAATTGCTTTGTATTCATGAAAACCTTGCATCTAGTTAGTACAAGCGTAGAAATAATTTGGCAAACACATACAAATATATATACACACAGGCTTATAGTTACTTTAACATTGGTTGAACGTTGAGTTAACATTGGTTTACCGTTGATTTGACATTGCTCCAACGTTGATTCAACATTAGATCAACGTTGATTTAACATTGGTTTAACGTTGATGCAAAATTAATTCAATAAAATTGATTACATATCTGGTTTATCTATCCAACAATTATGTGAACCATCAAATCCTAACCACTTTACAAATAATTTGTTGCCACGCTTCTTGATTACTTTTTCCACTAGGTATACAGCTGGATGCTTAACTTTGAAAAGTTCTTGTTAATAGAATCGACCAGCGATAGGTTGATTCTGATAGTCCTTCAGCTTATAAGTCACTGGATTCGTCAAAATAACTCGATCCACAGCGAATATCTCTGTCGTCCGGTTGAGCGTATATCGTTTTTCAAAAATATGCTTATACTTGCTTACTCGGAATCTGTCACCAACTTTGAACTTTGCTCCTTTCCTGGGTGCATCTTTAAGTTTTTTGGAGCGTCGCATCAACTCTTCTTGATTTCTAGCAGTGACATCTATGGGTTTCATACTGATTGATCGATGTTTGGTGCTGTTGTATTTGGAGATGAGATCAGGTAAAATGTCCATCTACTTATAGCTACCTCTCAAGCTAAACTGCGGCCACATCTTATTCTTGAGTGTGCAATTAAATCTTTCACAGACTGATGCCTTCAGATTACTATGTGTTGAAAAGAGATTGATTCCATATCGTTGCATGAGTTTTTGAATATGTGAATTATAAAGTTCTTTCCCTTGATCTGCATGTAAATTCTTTGGTACGCGTCCCTGTACAAGTATAGATTGAATTGCTAAAATGACATCTGATCCACTCTTGCTTTTAATAGTTACAGCCCAAGCATAGTTGGAGAAAATGTCCATAACGGTGGGGAGAAACCTGTAGCCATTATTTTCATTAGCACAGGGCAGCATTTCAACTAGATCTGCCTGTCACGTTTCGTCTTTAACACGCCTTTGCACGCGACGACGTGGATAGTTCTTTGTAGCAGGTTTATGTTGTTCTGTGACTACTGCTAATTCCTCGCTGTTCATTTTCAAGTGTGTTTAATAGGGCATCTAACTGAGAAATGAGTTCAGTATTGTGGAATGGTAAATCTTAGTTGGATATCAATCTGCAGGTTTTTCAGTTTCTCGTTGATTAATTCTTTAAGGATACGTATCATCAAAAGGTTATTATAATTCTCTGTTCGCATGGATGATATGACTTGATACAATCTTCGTACCTCGTTCTGTACAATACGTTGCACCAGTCCCAAATCGACTGCGTCGTATTACTCTTTAGCGTTGCCACGGTTACAAAGCCTCTTATCATCCACGCCATGATGACCGTCAAAGGTGAATTTCAATCCAACACCAGGAGGCCCACGGCTTGCTGCAGCAATTCGATCCAGGTGGCCTCCAAACACATCGATACTCATCATGATACTGACGATATTTCCATGAGTACACTCCTAATATATGATTCCTACCTCTCGCACTTCCTCTATTATCGATAAAATTTAATTGCTGTGGCTCGCGTTGCCTGCTCCCCAAGGTGCTAAGAGCAAACGAAGTCGATCAACTAGTTCGTTAGGATCATCCCAATAGACGTTGTCAGTCTTGACATTCTTTCTTTCTACCATATACTGCGGTAGGGAACCTCCGCCTTTTGACGCACCGGCGTGATACGTTCATCAGTTTTGCAATAAAGTTCTTGTATTTGTTATTGCTGCTAGTGCGAATGGATTCACTGGGACTGTAAAGCTTCTTGTATGTGTTTGTAGCAATAAAAATTTCCCTATATTTATTTTCGTCATCAGCGCTTATCTGGGATTCTTTTGGATTTCGTTTAAACAACAGTTCAAGCAACTACTCAGTTGTAGTATCTCCTACCATAGTTGTATCTTGTTCTCCTTCTTCATCGTCAGCAGTCATGAATGTAGCGTTATCATCTTCCATCACTTCTTCTTCATCATCTTTTTTTTATATTTATTTTGCTCAATTTCACTCTTGATTGGTTGATTCGACATGTCGACTAGTTCTCGCAGTGACATGATGATTGGCTAAACGTTTCATTCCTTAATTGTTCAGCAGATTCTGTACCAATCTTGAGCATTTGATATTTACGCCGAATCGCCTCACTAGCTTTGGCGATGTGACGGAGCACCTTCTTCTCATTGTGAAAATTTGACATGTTACTGCACTGACATCTCAATTTATACTGACAGGATTTCTACAAACTAAGTTGTATTTATAGAGTAAGAAAGCAATCGAATCCTTTCCTGTATCTGCCCCCATTCAGATCACTATCTTTGTCTATTACAACAAATCCATATTTATCAGGATTCCAACATGCTGATCACAAGTTTGTAATTGAGTATAAGTCATGTCAGTATTACATGATCGTCATATACATGTCGCAGGTTCCTTCCATCCTGTCTGAATGGTATCAGTAGATTAACATTATCTCTCAGAAGATGATGGGAATTCGAGCGTAAGTCTGACACAAGTAAAAACAGTCAACATGTGCGTGTTTACCCATGCAGAAGAATGCGCGAATATTGTCCTGTTTCTCACATACAAAATCTTCGAATATAACGATTGAATTCAGTTGAGCTTAACTTCGTGATACAACTTGCTCATGCTCACTGAATGGAAAATATTTAATCTTATCTATTTTTTCTCAAAACCTTTTCCAAGAATGTGTACATTGGTTGCTTAAGTGATTTGGAATAGACGTTAACATTGTTAAATCTCAGACCATTTGGTTGTAGAATAAGAGCAGTAAGGCGTTAGCTTTGTCACAGTTGGATGGACTGCAAAACACTGCACGAATGCTGTCTGTTAGTAAACTGCCATGACGCTTGACTTTTTTCTTTCGTTGTTGATCAAGGGCGTCAAAGTTGTCAACCGGAAGTTTAACGGGTTGTGACCTGAACCGTATCTTGAATTCGACTGTCGCTTAAGCTATAAATACAACGCTTATATAGTTTAAAGATTAGCCGCACTCTGATCTCCAAACAGTAAAGAATGATTGTATACCGTAAAGCGAAAAAAGTTTAACACCGTCATCACCGAGGTAAAGAATTGATCAACTAAGTCATTGAAAACTTACCGTTTGAGCTACGCTTGTCTGGCTACCAGTATTGCCTCCCAAATAATAAATTAGCCAAAAGAATTGCTAGAGGAGATCCTGGAATCAATCCTCTAGATGCATCGTGTAAAGAACACGATGTTGCATACTCGCAAAATCGTGAAAACGTTGAGACAGAAACGCTGCGGATCGTGTATTAGTCAATAAAGTGTGAAAGCGTGATTTTGCTAAAAACGCTGGAATTGGTGAGAAAGTGGCAGCACTGGGAATAACTAATGTTATGAATGCCAAAGCGAAACTTGGTATGGGGTTAAAAGAGAAACCTAATTCCAAGAAGATAACTATTTCGAGAAAGTAACTTATTTCAAAAAAGGAACCCGCTGCAGAAAAAAAACAAATAGCCTCCAAGAACGTTGTGAATGCTGCTGAAAAAGCAATGAAACGAAGCAGTGATTTGAAAGTCGTCATCAAGTCTGCAATCAGAGGTGCACAGCAAGCTGTTAAAACCGTAGGCGATATGATATAAAGTGAAAAATCCACGTGTTCTACCAATCCCTTCGAAAGTCGGTGGTGTTTTGCCACTGATTCCAATTTTCGCTAGACACAGTGCAGTTGGAGCTCTCACTGGCGGAGCAGCAGGTGCAGCTAAGGCGGTAAATGATGCTTGCACAGCACAACAACAACTTGCAGAAGCTAAACGTCATAAAGATTTGATGGAGGCTATTGCTCTAGGGGAAGTTTTACATCTGAAACCCTACAGAAAAGGATAAGATCTTCATATGAAACCTCACCCGAGAGGACAAGGACTTCGTTTAGGATCGGTGTTATTGTTATTCTTAATGATTGTTACGGCCCTGGTACCCACTTGGTAAGTTACAGAGAGAATGGTTATATTGTCCTATAGATACCAGGACTATGTAAGCAGCTGCTTGTAAAAGATAAATACTGCCTATATGAGAGTGTGTGAGGAACTAAATAGAGACAGTATAGATCAGAACATCATCATGGATGAATCGTTCACTCTCACCATAACAGGAAACTCTTCTGTGTTAGGTGCAGAGTATTTCCTACCAATAGAACTCTCTGATTATAAAAACTATGCACTTGGACTTGTTGAACTGCTCACATTCGATGCAATTCCTTATGTTGATACTGGAAAGAATAAGATCTATGTTGGTGATCGAACAGTGGTTATACCTACTGGAATCTATAAGATTGAAGACATTGAGAGATATGTTAAGAAGGCTCTAGCAGTTGACGGCATTACAATTAACATCAAGCCAAATGATAATACCTTACGCAGTAAGATAAAGTGTTATCGCGAAGTGAACTTTGAACCAGAGGATTCTATTGGACATTTGTTCGGATTCACATCACGTGTTCTGGAAGCTAATAAGACCCATACTTCTGATCTACTTGTGTCTATTCTCGAAGTGAACGCCTTACGAGTTGAGTGCAATATTACAACTCGAGCTTACATCAACGAGCGCAAAGTATATACGATTCATGAATTCTTTCCTGCAATACCACCAGGATATAAGATTGTTGAAGTACCATCACACGTCATTTACATCCCGATCTCCGTGAAGACAATACATCAAATTCAGCTCCGCATAGGTGATCAGGACTGAGACTTGGTGAACTTCAGAGGAGAGACTATAACAATACGTCTACAGTCAAATCATCATTATAATGGGTATCGTGTACAATCGTGAAGGAGTCTATATAAGAGAGTCAACATGTCAAACACAAATCAGTTCTTGAGCAGCACGCAAGACGTTAACACCTCAGAACGTGCTCTTCCTGAAGCAGCTTGCCCTGAAAATCAAACTTCCTGTAAAAAGAGACTGAAATGTCCGTTCAAAATATTTGTCATCTCCTTCTGTTGTAACAAAAATGCCTCATCGTCATCCAGCAAAAGTGATGAAATCTTTCACGCTGTTCAGTATCAAGATTTGTGTATACTATCCAGCAAGAGTTCACTGCATGTGCATTGGAGACTTACAAGGCCTGATGGAGTTACAGCTGTCTCTATACTACAAGTCTAGTGAGCAATGCCATAAGCTATCTGTTTGATGAGGTTCGATATGAACTCAACGGAATTGAGATTGATCGATGCAAAAACGTCGGTCTCACTACCATCATGAAAGGCTATATCTCTCTTACCCCGGGAAAAAGTTATTTTATGGAGAATGCCGGATGGATTGATATGGAAGGAACAAGACGTCTTACTCATGACGAGGGCTACTTTGATGTATCTGTACCGCTCAGTATGATCCTAGGTTCCGCTGAAGACTATCGAAAAATCATTGTAAATGCAAAGCATGACCTCATTTTGACAAGATCACGCAGTGACTTGAACGCTATTATCTAAGGTCAAGAGGAGGAACGAATCAGGATTACTATATACAAAGTTGAGTGGATGATCCCATACGTGATGGCTTCAGATCAGTACAAGATACAGCTGTTGAACTTCATTGGAAAAGATTTACCTAATACTATGAGTTTCCGCTCATGGAAAATGTATGAATATTCCCTGCTCTCTACCACTTCAAGACATATATGGACGGTCAAAACGTCCACTTATTTTGAGAAACCACGTTACGTTATCTTGGGCTTCCAAACAGGTAGAAAAAATGATCGAAGAAGATACACTCATCGTTTTGATCACTGCAGCATAACCAATGTCAAGCTTGTCTTAAATTCACAATACTATCCATATGGCAATTTGAATATAGATATTACGCC
>WSXT02195246.1:0-19284 GCA_011762715.2 Neuroterus valhalla
GCGATGAGAATGTATTCGTTAAAGCCCGAGAAGCTTTAACAAAAGAGAATTCACACTCATCAAACTAAAGTAGTCGAAATTTCGCTTTTGAGTTTCACAAGCTCTATTTAAAACTGTAGGATGGTACAAAGGCCGAGCGCGTAGCGCGAGGTGAGATCACCATCGAGCGCGAAGCGCGAGATCCGGAAGACGCGCGCCCTAATATTTTTATAATAAACAGCGCATTCTATTTCTCTTGTGGAAGTATCTCAGATAATAAACTTACATGTAGAAACTTCCGTCAAAAGTCGAGCGTGAAGCGCGAGTGCCACGATGAGAATGTATACCTTAAGGCCAACAGAGTTTTGAGAAATGTTATCTTCATCTAACCCTAATTACGTTTTAAATTAAGAATATGAGGTTGCATTGGTTAACTGGGGTCTAAAAGGAATTGTTTTGTTCAATTCACTTTCAAATCTGCATGATTATTGAAATTTACAATAGCAAAAGCATTTTGAATGCGAGACACAAATACCTGAGTGCGAAGCGCGAGATCCGGCGGACGCGCGCCCTAGGCGCGCTGGAACTTGCGAGCGAAGCGAGCTGCGCGCGAAGCTCCCGATGAGTATGTGCCCGCGAAACGGGCAGATTTTTGTTTGTGCGCCCAAAATTTGGATTTTTCGATTTGGCTAAAAATTCTCATTTTCGTTTATATTTTCGAATTTTGAAAATGCCACAACTCTGACAATTTAGTTTTTATGAAAAAAAATCATGAGTATAAATTGTTCCACTTTGTACCTACTACAAGAAGCCGTACTTACGATTTTCGAGTCTTGGAAAAAAAAATCCAAAAAAATTTTCAAAATGCCCCTCTTCTATTTTTGATCCGAAACAGATAGTTAACGAACTCGATTTGTATTTTTGGTCCCTCAAAATGGGTGCCAAAGCGCGATCGGATATGATGATTCTTTCGAAAGTTATCGAGTTCACACATTATTTTCCATTTTTTTTGGTGCGATCAAAATGGGAATTTTCGATTTTTTGAGAAAATGCAAAAAGTTGTATTCACCATCTTGTAGGGCTCTCATGAAGAAACCTTTGTTCTCTCTGACTTTCTTTTCAATCTTGCTTTATTTGGCTAAAAATTTTGATTTTCGTTTATATTTTCGAATTTTGAAAATGCCACAACTCAAATTAAAGGGATGAAGGGTCAAAAGTTAGATAATTGTAGAGATATTATACTCGCATGTTAGTGAGTTATAAAATCTACGCAGAAGTATTCCACCCACTTATGCGAGCTTTGGAAAAGGAATGAGAACAACCGATAACATTAACGTTCTAAACTATCAAGTGAATAGGAATCTGGAGCAGAAGGACTTGGAACAAGTGACCTTGTATGAGGATTTTAGAGCAGCTTTCGACTCGTCATCAGAAGGGTGTTGTGGCAAGCCATGGAAGGGAGCAGAGTAGTGGAGTACCTGGTTCAATGAATAAGAGAAATATTTGTGGAGACAAGGTCAGGATAGGAAATAGGGCAAGGTTGCCCGTTGAGTCCGCTATTGTTCAGTATAATTTTCGCAGATTAGGAAGAACGGCAAAAGGGAAAAGAGGTACGAGAATAGGAAGCAGTGAGCATTACTCTTTAGCAAATGCGGATGGTGTACTCTTGGCAAAGGATGAAAGGGGGTTGAATTCGTCGTTGAGAGAGTTCGATGATGACGTGAGAGGAAAAGACCTAACGGTGAATATGACAAAGACTAAGATAAAGTACTTCAGGAGTAGAAGTGCTTAAACAAAACCACGCAAGCATGCCTGGGTAAGATTGGATTCAGAGAGAGGAAAGGCCATACAGAAGGTTTCACAGTAAAAACAAAGTGTGATGGAAAAACACTCGTTTCAGGGTACCATTTACTCGCAACGAAAATCACCCTTGGTAGTGTGCATGTTACCAAGTAAAGAAGATTGTGATTCGCCGACCACTTGGGGTACGGAGTTTTATTTCGACAACTTTGTCAACCAATACGTTATAGTCAGTGAACATTGCAAGGTGCGGTATTTGCACCTTGTAATATTAGGCCACAACTCTAAACATGCAGGTAGCTTGTATGCATGCAGAGCAGACGATTTTTTACGTGGAGTATGTTATGACCACTGATCTGTATTATACCCTGGGTAGAAGATGGCCATGTATCCCTGATAATCAGAAATATCCGACTAAAAAGAAGAATGGCGTTCCTTAGACCATAAATAAATTTTTAATAAGAGATGTAGAATACAAGAAACTTTACAGTTTTCTAAAAATAGCTCCATTTTTAATCGAAAAGTATTCTTATGAACAGAATTGTTAACTTTCAACTAAAGAGAACAATCTTTGAAAATATAATAAGTTTTGTTTTCCATTTATTGTGATAGCCAAAAACTGACTAAAATGCACATTTCTTTAATTTATTTTAGAACTTAGTTTTCCTGAAAAAATATACACACACATTGTCACAAGTAATTTTTTATTTTATGATAAGAATTTCAAATTAACATGATTATTAAAAAAACACATCAAAAAATGGAATTGATGAAAGTATGAAATCAATAATAACAATGGTAATAATAGCATGATAATGATAATATTAATAAAAATGATAATGTAAATAGATACGCGTATAGATCTATTTTCAACAAAATGGTTGAATTTTTGAAGTCGAAAGGACAGATAATCTACAAAACAGTTAAGTTTTTGACCCAAAAATAGAGACTTTCAACAAAAAAAAGTTGGAATTTTTACCACAATAGTTTAATTCTTCAGTGAATCGTTGAATTCTTAGACCAAAACGATGGTTTCCAACATGAACTGGAATTTACAAGAAAAGTTTCGATTTTTAAAAAAGCAGTTTGATTGTAATCAAAAAAGAGTATTTTCACCGAAAGAAAAATTTTCGAAGAGAAAAATCTTTGAGGAACAAAAATTTTTATAGAGAAGCCCAACATTTATTCAAAAAGTTGAATTTTCAAGGCAAAAAAAAAATTTCTTCAAAGAAGATTAGTGTCCTATACAGGAAAAAAAATTTCAACAAAATTGATGAATTTCAAAGCTCAAATGACGATGCCTTTACAAAACAGTTCAATTATTTATTCATCCGAAGATATAGACTTCCTGGGGAACAAATAATTTTCTGTATGAAAATTTGAAATTCAAAATTAATAAATTACCAAATAATTGGTTAATGTTAACAGGTTACGTTGAAACTCTTATAATTCAACTAATAATAGAAGATTTTACTTCTCCAAAATTGAGGAATACTCGAACCAAAAGCACAAATTTTCATGAAATTACTAGAATTTGTGATCAGAAATATGGATCTGCTACCAAGGAAATTTATCTTATATAAAAAGACAAATTAAAAGAGAAATTAAATTTCTTTTTAAATTTAAATTAAAATTAGTAAATCTTTATCAACAGATTTAAATACCAAGGTAAAGTAAACACCGCACAGTAGTTCAAGACCCGAAATTCCTGGCCAAAATTCGAAGAGTTAATATTTATGACTTCTTGAGTGTATATATCATGTTTTTTGGGTCGCTGATTTCGAAAATGATATTAAAAATCCAAAATTCAAAATGTCGGACCCGAAATGGCGGACATTTTTCCGAAATATCCTTTCGTTTTGCACGAAAATGAGTACAAAGGTGTTCTTTGGGTCGCCGATTCCAAGAATGATATTGAAAATTCGAAACTCAAATTGCGGAACCAAAATGGCGGAAATTTTTCCGAAATTTTCTATTGTTCGCCACGAGAATGAGTACAAAGGGGTTTTCGGGTCGCTGATTTTGAAAGTGCTATTGAAAACTCAAAATTCAAAATGGCGGACCAATAATGGCGTACATTTTCCCAGAATTTTCTATTGTTTTCCACGAAAATAAGTACAAAAGGGTTTTTCGGGACGCCGATTTCGAAAATAGTTATAAAAATTCAAAATTCAAAATGGCGGATTCAAACTAGTGGCCATGTTTCGAGAATTTTATACTTTTCACTGATTCAAAAAACTTTCATTGGTTCATTGGTAGGCCATGACGCGGGATCCATGTAGGCAATTTTATAGCCTATTTCAAATATCTGTTTTATTTCACAAAAATATATTCACAAAGAAGAAACAGATTGTTCAAAATATTATTCTCTCTAATCTTTATTCATTATTTATTCACAGCTGAAAAGGTGAAGCAAAGTTAAACATTTCAGAAAAAAACACAACTTTCTAGAACTAATCTAAAAGAAAATAGCTATAAACAATAAAAAATTGTTTACATAGGCATGTTTATTAAGGCGCATTAATTATTACCTCACTTAGTGAAAAGTAGGCAAACAGCTTAAGATTTTAGAAAAAACCGCAAATTTTCAGCATTAATCTAAGATAGGATAGCCATAACCAATAATAATTTATTCAAACGATTATTTTGGTAAATTAAATTAAATATTAACTCACTTCAAGTGAAAAGTGGTAAAAAAATTAAAAATTTCAGAAAAAAACCGCAAGTTTCTATCATCAAGCAAAGAGAGTATTATAAGCAATGATTAAAAATTGTTTAAACATTTGTTCTTTCAATTTGAATTAATTATTACTTTACTCTTATTGAAAAATGATTAAAAGTTAGGAATTTCAGGAAAAAACCGCAACTATGTAGTATTAATCTAGACTAAGATAGCTATAAACAGTAATAACTTGTTTGAAACAATTATTTTTGTTAACTTGATTTGATTATTATTACCTCGCTATGACTGAAACGCTGAAATAAAGTTGAGAGATTCAGAAAAAAACTTGACTTTCTAATCCTATTCTAAAAGAAAGAAGCTAAAAACAATAATAAATTGTTTAAACAATTTGAATAATCATCTAATTATCAGTATGGAGTAGTATACCATGTATTTTAGACAATCTGCGTTGAAAAAAACCGCAAAAAAAAATCACAATCAGTGCCAAAAACACGTAAAACCTATTTTTTCACTTCTGGGGGTTTTTGGGACCCTATCAAACAGACTCATGGGGGTGATATTTGGAAAGTAATATTTTATTTGCATCCGGTGACAAAACGTCTTTTTTTTCTATGGGGAATACGTGTTAAATTTCATGGGGCTTGCGCCACCTCCAAGTATTATTTTTTTCAAAATAAAAAATTGCGTTCATTTTTTTGTGAATTTGAACAAATTTCCGGGAGTATGCTTTAAAATTCGAGAAAAAAAAATTTCTAATGCATTTTTGGACCACCTAAGTAAACACTTCCACGCGGTTGTAGAAAAAGCGCATTCATTTCTACGGGGGTACCCCGGGGCAACTTCTTTTAGAGGAATCAAAAAGATGATGAATTTTGGCGAGCAAAACGGAAAACACCAGCGCGCGCACTTGCATCCAAAAAAAGAATTTTCTAAGTATATTCCTGAATTTTATGGAAAAAAAAATTTTTGGAGGGGCGCATTCCACTCTCAATATCATTAAAAGACTTGTTCGAAATGCAAATGCGGAAGAAAGCAACGATTATACTCACCCTCAAAAATGTCCTCCATGTCACCTTATCTGTTACTGGCACGAACTCAGAGAATAACAACATTTTGTGTCGAACGCTCGAATTTCGAGACAAACTGATGTGAGCGTCTTCGGCGGAAAGTCAAGTTTAAGAGCTCGCCACAAGGACAGTTTTGAATGAAGTGACTTGTGCTTTCACGATTTAATGCTCGAATTCCCCGTACACAAGTATATATGAAATTTTACCTCATCCGGTAACTTCGAATTTTGAGCTTTTGGCCATCTTTTTGGGATCTTGAACCACTGTGCACCGTTCAGATTCTACCTGCAACAAAATTCACTCCCAAGTTTTTACTGTGTTAGAATAAAAAGGTTATGGAAAACGATTGAGAGAAGAATTAAAATTCTTGAATTTGAACTCAAGAATTATTCCTCAAATCCGTAATAGGGAAGAGATGTGCAGTACATATTAATATTTTTATTAAGTTTTATCTATTCATCGCGTTTTATTTCTTTGTTACGCTAGCGCCTGGTAACAGAATTTCGAGATGATGAGACTTCTTCGTCATTCCATTTTTGAGTTAGAAATGATATAGAATGTGCTGTAAATACCATATTCTCTTTATCATCTTCCAGTTCAGCAGATTCGTTATAATTTACTCTTGGAAACCCAGCCTTTTATTCTGAACAGCACGGTTCGTAAGTCACACTAAAAGTAAAAAGAGATACGCTACATCTAGATGATGCTATTATACATGAAATGGTCGGAAGTCGGGAGAGCGCAAAAGAAGGAAAAGGAAAAAAAATGAAGATAGTTTCTAAGCCCGGCATTCCAGTGGTGAAAACTTCAAGATAACAAAATGTCTGGTCGTTGGTCGCGATAATTCTACCTACCGAGGAAAAAGAGTTACAAGGTCCCATAAATCCCCAGATAGGGGTTTGTTCTATGAATTGGTGGTGAAACAAAAGATCTTATTTATTTTTTGACTCTTGCATATAATTTCTGTCGAAAATTGTTTATCAATGTTAATTATTAATTAGATCGAATTTGATTAGGAGGTCTCATATATGTGGTTGTCAAAAAGGACATTCATTCAAGGATGAGGAAAGAAATAATTTATTTCTTCTTATATTTTGGAAATTACTTGGAGTGATTTATCAATTCTTGAATTATATAATCCTCAGAGAATCCGGAAAATATTATTACTTGTGGGATGTCAAATTTTCAGGAGATAATTGAATTGAACAAAGAAAAATGAATTTCCAAAACAAAAAATTTTCAAATGGAGTTATAAAACTTCAACGACAGAAAAATTATTAAATTATTCCCATATCTCACAAAATGTAACAGTTGATATTTTTAACGAGAGAGAAAAAAGAAATTTCACCAAAACCGTCCAATTTTAGAGCTAGGACAGTGTTGCCAGATCCATGCTTGAGCGAGTCGCAGGTTGGGTGCGCCCGAGTCGCACGAAAACCGCGCACCTTTAAATAGCCCAAAATCACGGACTTTCGGCCTGCAGTAGCCCAAAGTAGCAACTTTCATGATTTAGTTTCGAAGAAAGGGGATAAAAGCACACAAATCATAAATATATTATATGTATTATATTTTCTCATATTATGCATATTATTCTATGTATTAGAATCACATAGAATCATTTGAATCACACTTCTTACTATTCAACTACTCAGTGCCAAACCGCATTACCAAGAGATCTTTATTGAAATGGGAGCCGGAAAATCCCTCGTTCTGGAGTCACTGAAAATACGAGTGAATCACGAATAACGATTGCGATTGATGTTGGTGTTAACGTCTCCATCAATTAGAATGCAGGAGCCGACGGTGGCAGCAGTGCTCTCAAAGTAGACAGCCTGCACGATTCAAAATCGGGTTGATTTATTTCAATTTTGGTTTGCGCGGCCAAGTAGCCCAATTCGCGATTTTCACGCTGTTCAAGTAGCCCAATTTGCGACTAGTCGCAAGTCCCTGATTGCAGTCGCGTGCGGATCCTCTGAAGTAGCCCAATTTGCGACTAATCGCGTGATCTGGCAGCACTGAGCTAGGAAGAAGGATTTATAATCCAAACATTTGATTTTACAACGCACAAGTTAATCCACAAATTTTTTAACTTTCTATAAGAAAAACAGAAATTCCAACCAAAAAAAGACAAATTTTCAACATGACAGTTGAATCTGCAACCTCTTATAGGACGAATTTCTAACAAAAAAGATAATTTTCTACTAAATAATTGGATTTTCTATGCAAGAGATAGATTTCCGAGCGAAATAGAAAAATATTCTGAGTGTAAAACATTATTTTTCAACCAAAAAATTGATTTTTTATCAACTAATCAAAGTTTCTAAGAAATTGCAAAAAGCAAACAATGCAGCCAATTTTTTCAGTCAAAAGGACGGATTTTGAACAAGCAAATAAAGTTTCGACCGAATAGTTAAATGTTTCATAAAAATATTGAGATTTCCGACAAGCTATATCAAACAAATCAGTTGAACTTTTGAACCAAAAAGACAAATTTTCAACAAAATAGTTCAACTTACAAGACAAATATTCAGAAAAAGAGTTTATCTTTAACCATGAAGATCAACTTTCAGACTGAAAAAATGGATTTTTAATGAAATACTTGAATTTTGGAGGTACAAAGATTAATTTTTGACCAAGCAGTAGAGTTTTCTACTTTAAAATATGTATTTTAAACAGAAAAGTTCAATTTTAAATGAAATCGATTACTTTTCTTACATAAATGTATGAGTTCAATCTGCCATTGGAAGAAAATATTTTCAAAAAAAAGAAGAATTTTCTGCAAAACAGTTATATTAGTAAACAACAGGATGGATCTTCAACTAGTTTAATGGATTCCCAAAAAAATTAGTCAACAATCAACCAAGCAGTCGAATTTTTGATATCGAAAAATCAATTCCTACTAAAAAGACTAATTGACAAAAAACAAATGAATTTACGAAAAAAAAAATTTCAACCAATAATGGAATAGTTGAATTTTTAGTCCTCTTAGAGAGAAGAATTGTGAACGGAAAATATGATAAAAGATGGAAGAGAATGAACTACCAAAAAGAAATAATTACGTTTCTTCAAAACAGGAGTGACGAAGGAAATAGGGGAATGAGTGTAGATTCTCTTTATAGGTATTTACAAGTCAAATAAAATTATTTATTCTCCCTTTAAAAGCATATCCCGAATATTTATTCAAATTTGTATACTCGCTTCAGGGTACCATTTACCTGCAACGGAAATTACTCATGCTAGTGTACATGTTAACAAGTTGAACAGGGCGTGAGTCGCCGACCACTATGGGTACAAAGTTTTATTTTGACAACTTTGCCAATCATAGTCTGTAGGCATTACAAGGTTCGTTATTTACACATTGTAATATTAGTTCACAACTCTATACATGCAGGTAGCCTGAATGTATGCAAGCAGACGATTTTTTCGCATAGTATATATTATGACCACTCATCTGTATTACACCCTAGATAGAAGATAGTCATACATTTTTAAGTTAAAACGCGCAACTCTACGATGCCTCATAATGCACGCTGTCCCGATTCGGCATGTCAACATAGTCAGCTGACTCAAAAACATACTCCAATTCACAGCTCCAACTCGCCCCGCATTTGTGACGTCATTTAATATCCAGGGTTTAATACAGATCAGGCTGGCATTTCTGGGGCCATCCGCTATCCAGAGTATAATACAGATCAGTGCCTCAGGGTCCTATATTAAGTGGGAATAAGCAAGCCACCGTCTTGATTCCGAAACCTATAAGAAAAAGGATAGCACACTCCTACATACCTTCTATCCTCATCTGCCGCATAGTTTTGGAACCGAGATAGCCGCTTGCATATTTCCGCCTAATAGAGGGCCCTTGTATTACATAATGCAATTATCACACCGTTTATACTTCAAAGACCATGGCTTAAATCCGAAATCGCACCTTTCGAAAGTTCCCCACATAGTTGGCCTATCGTGCTCTAGGTGCCAAGGTAAAGTAAACACCGTTCAGATTCTACCTGCAATAAAATTTACTCCCAAGTTCTTACTGTGTTCACATAATAGGAAATATTTCTCAAACAGCTGAATCGAAAAAGTAGCCAATTTCATAAAATGTAGGGATAATGAATATGGTATAGGATTCTTTTTCGATAAGTTGATCGTTAATTGTTTAGTCAATTTTTGTAGAAAGAATATTATTTATGAAATAAAACGTTCTGTAAAGTATATTTCTTGGAATTTCTGAACCATGAAAAGACGTTCATAGGGGTATAAACAGACGTTTAGGGCTTCTTGAAATCGATGGATATTTGTGGACCTGCCCGAAGCTTCTGGGGATCCAAGAATTTTTTGGTGGGTAATGGAATTTATAACAGTTTCTAATTTGCATATTTGTTAAGTGTGAATGACTTCGAGATTAACCCACAAGCCTATGACAAATCAGCCTCATACCAAGGAAACAAAAATCCATTCAATCGCTTTGACTTACTTATAGGACGCAAAAGCCTTTACGTCTTCTAGAACTCGAATAGCAAAAGGAATCTAGTAGCCTTGCGTATGATTTCTTTTATTCGCTCGTTAATTCATGCGTTCTAAAAATCAAGTGAAATATAGGAGCCTAACTTCAAAATAGTCGGCCTCATCCAAAAAGGGGAAAACTCATTCAATATGACTTTCCTTGAAAGATTCATTGCATTATATGGCAGATTAAACGCTAATTGAGAAAATGACCGATAGACATAAAAACAGACCGATTCAGTTTTTACTTTTGAATCTGCAATTGACAGATATGCAATGCACAGGGTCGTCATTTCAATAAGTTATTTTTTCCTGTATAGCTTTTTCATGATTTTATGCTTAGGGAAAAAATGTTCTGTATCAAGTTGGAAGTTGGATGTTTACTTGAAATATTGAATGAAAGATGATGATATAGTTTCGGATAGGATTGAAAAGTTCCTTGACGGAGGCTATACTTCTTCTGGGACTCGTTAAATGATATTAGAGGTACTTGCGATTCTGGGAAGAGAATTATTTTATTCAGAAATATGAATGGATGGGTTGCTTTGCACAGCAAAGATACTTACAGAGCACTTAGTCATCCGCGAGACTCCAAAACAAACGATATCAGTGAAAAATTAATAAGCTTATGCTCAGGAGAAAGGTTGTTTATTACAACACCTAGTACAGGCATACAATGGAACTCATGTTTACTTAGACCAGAGGCAATAGCAACAGTATAGTTGACTTTTAGTTCCGGATTAGAGACTAATAGGGCTACTGACAGAAACAAAGATTATGAGAGGTTGTAGATGTAGAACGGTTTAGTTCTTCATGGTCACGAAAATATACCTTGGTCAGGATGAAGGCAGAGAAGGAATAATTTTAGATAAAAAAAGATGTGAGTTGAAACAGAAAACCTTCAGGAGGTATAAGCATGGATAGTGCATCGTGTAAAGCTAAATCATAAAGAAGGATGCAAGAAGAAAAAAGATAATGAAAATGCAGAATTTATCTAAATTATGTAGTACTGCGACTGTAAGAAGGAAGTCAAAATATGCTTGGTGGGAAGATGAAATCTACGTAGCTGCCAACAAGAAAAAGCAAGCGTACACGTAAAGTTGAATAATTGAGGTCCTAGCAATATGGATCGTTCAAGATTACAAAAAAGTTGAAGGGATCAAACAAGAAAAGAAAATATTCTAGTCAAAGAAAGCGAAGATCGAAACGAAATACCAGAAGATTTAACAATCTAGAATCATTTTGAAGGAAATCAGACATTATTTTGGAATTGGGTTAAAAATATCAGCAAAGGTTGTACCAACATGTACATTATATATACCAGCACTGACTGATTCGCATTTGCGAATGCTGATAGTAAAACGTTATAAACTTCTGACAAAGTGAAAAACTGTTTCAGTGATTTCTTCTAGAAATAGTGAAGAGAATAAGATATAGAGTAGTTGGAGTTCACAAGTGACAAAACACTTTTTTGTTGTGTACGAAAAATTTTCTTATGATAATTTCTCCCAGAGTCGTTTGACAACTTTAGAAATTGTTTCTCTGCACTTTGTGGAGACAATTTATGTCGGAGAACATATAATATATATAATATAATATAATATATAATCAAGATATGGAACTCACGCGTCCTTAAACCTGCTTCCTTGCCTTGTGGCCTCCTTGCTCCCACTAGTTAGCGTTCAGGTTTCTCACCAAGTGCACTCTGGTGCACTCGAAACTGTCCCACTGCGCTGGGTGAGTATTCAGCTTTTCCCGGTAGAACCGTTCAGAAGTCACTAGGGTGAAAAGTGGGGTCCACCTGATGTGGGACCATTTCACTCGTCAAAATAAGGTAGGTGGAAGCGAGTAAACAATAAAAATGGCGGAAACCTAACAAATCTTTATCATCTATAATTTTTCCAGAACAAATATTTGAGGAACTGACCGTAAAAACAAAATAATCACAAAATGCTTCCATCAAATGCACTCAGCTCCTTCCAAAAATATTCTTAAAATTGTTTCGCGTTAAAGTTTGGAACGTACTTTTGGCGCATTCTGTCATTCTAACCCGGTTTTGTCGTGAGCCTCTAGCTCGCATTGGTATTTTCATATATATTCCATATTTTCAACGCATAACGACTGTCTTCCTCAATGCTCTATCAGATTGCCACAAAAATCATTGTTTGAAACAGCAATATAATTGCAGCAACAACACTTTTGATTGTGCTGCCTCTTTGTTATATGTGAACATAACTTGAATATTGCTATCCGCACCGAAGCATTTCACGATCAACCGTTCAAAGAAAATCTTAATTTCCAATTCACTTTCCTGAGCCACGCCCCTTCTGCAGCTTCACCCGTTTATTCACCGGGTTGAGGAACCTAAGCGCTACCCTATGGGTGCAAGTAATCACACTTGCCGCCAGGACGCGATTGAAATACGCATATCACATGACTTGATTGAAACTAACCAATCAGCATAAGTCTTGAACTTACTGCCAATCATAATTGAGATTAAAAATTCTATTTCGCGGTCGAACAGAAGCCAATCATATTCATATTAAGGGCGGAAAAACGCAGTGAGGGAACAGAAGTGTATGAAGTTTTGTGATGTGTTGACCTTGCCACACGGAGTATACTCTATACTCTATAGGGATATACTCAAATGTAAACAAACGAATGAATTCAAAGGCTTTTGGTTCCAAATAATATATTCAAGTGTTAACATATGTTTTGGAATAGAATGGACTAGAATGGCCAGCAGAGCTATCATTCCTACCCCATTTCACCCACAAGAACCACAACCTACTCAGTTTATATTATATTTCAAAACACCTACGCAAGGTTATGGAAAATTGCATACGTGAAAAGTGAAGCCAAATTAGGTACGGAGTTTATTAGTTGATTATGAAATATTTTGTGAAACGCTTTGGATTTTCTATTCAATTTTATTGAAATATCAAATATTGTATTTCTATTGAAATTCAATCCTTCTAGGTTCAGAATTCAACTCCTCGGTAGAATGTTGAACTGTACTTTTTAAAAAACTCATTTTTCGCTTGGAGATTCATTCTTACCTTTAATCCGTGCATTCTGGAGTTGATGAAGATGGACGATTTTATTTTCATACCATTTTTTCGTTGAATTAAAAATAATACGAGTATTACTAAACCTACCAACTGCGATTCAAAAGCACTTGTCTAAAGACTTCTAACCAAGAAATACTATCGGTGCAATCTTCCTCTTCGTCCTTGTGCGCGAACTCTGATTCGCAGTGGGCACGACCTACAGAGGCGCTGCAATCGCAATCAGGGCCGGCGAAAAAGCTGACGACCGAGTGATAAGAAAACGACAAAAAGTGAAATTGGGACCCTCTAGGGGCACCAGGGTCTACACGGGTCAAAAAGTATGAAGAAGTAATTCTCGATTTCGAGTAGGGGATTCCTTACTCACACCACTGCTTCCGCCGGCCCTGCTCGCAATAATATAATCGGGTCACATAGTCTGAAATCTGGCTACATTGAATGTTTTGATAGCGGTTTCTCATAATAGTTGATATAATTTGGAAAATTGAAAGAGAAGCGGTTTTAAGAGCAGGACAAGTAGCACTTGCTGATTACACTAGAAGTAACGGCAATAAAATTGATGTTACAGGTCTTCTTCCTCAAACTATAATTATTTGATATTTCTCTATAACATCGTTTCCTCACAAAGTTGAATGCGCTATGAGATTTGCTGCACAAAAAATGGATATAGAGGAAATAATTTGTCCCTGCAAAGCTGGTCAGTTTAAGAGTTGCCTCAGAGGGTATTTTTTCCATCCGTTCCCTTATTTATTCCTTAATTCCAATTTCCATGGTTTAAAATGCATTCTGAAATTAGAAATCTATATATTTATTGTATACTAAAATGAAATCCAAGATGTCCCAATGATGCAACGACTTATGCGTACAATGGACCAGTGACTTGTGCGTCCTGGTCATGACCTGGAAAAAGACACTATACGTTTAGGCAAAATTATTTTTTTGCATGGTGTGGTTAATTCTTCTCTGCTTTCGTGTAGTGGTTTTGCAACTCCGACACTAGTGGGAAATTCATGTGAAACTTTCTTTCAATGTATATATAATTAAAAATGAATTTAAACGAGATTACATACCTACGTCTAGAAAACCAATTCCGTTTGCAGTTGCTAATCTTATGACGTTTCCACTGTTTGTTTGGTCACGCCTTTATTAACGGAACATTTTCGTGCTCGAAGTTAATGCTTGGGTCTCTACTTTACGCAATGCATAATACAAATTATAACAAAGCCTAGGACGATAGGATCACCACCTTTGTTAACGAACCACGTATCCTCGGAAAAGTTTCAAGTGATAAATGGGGACTGAGTGTGTGGAATGCAAAAGGCGTAGATGATCTGAAAGGGAAGGAGTTGCAGGATACTATGCGCTTAAGGAAGCTTGGTATTTTGTGCGTACCGGAAACAAAAAAAAAGGAAAGTGAGATTAATAAGGCAGAGAATGCTTTCGAACTCCGGTCAGGAGTAGACAAGGAATCACACGGTAGCGGAGGATTTGGTCTAATCATGAATGAAAGAAAAAAAACATAATTTCAAAATGTATGAGCGTGTATCCCATGATTAAAACCAAAACTGAACGTCGTATCAAAAATGGCCAACACCCAATCGGTACATCTTTTTACACTGGACGATTTTCCTATTTAGCGATTTCATCGTATCTCGCATAGTTTTCCTCAAAAAGTATTTTTTCTTTTTCACAACATTTTTCACGATTTGAGCAAAAACTATGCAAACAATAAAAAAATTGACTTATTTAAATTTGTAGATATTTTTATAATAAATCATTTTCTCCACGAACATTCTTTGCACCTTACATAGTTAGAGCGAAAATGTGCATTTTTTGTTTTTCGAAAAGCTTTTCCGATGGATAACACCAGAACCGTTGGTCAAAAATAGCTAGTTGACGAACAGATTACAGACTACAGACAGTCACATTTACAAAATTAGTTTTTTTCTCACTCAGGGTGTCTCAAAACGTGGAGATTTCATAAAATCCTTGAAAGTCAATTTTCAAATCAAACCAATACCTTCTCATTTAGAATAAGAATATGAAAAACGATTTGTAGAATTAAAAGTGATAAATGTGGACTAACAGCATAATTAAATAAATTGAAATTATTATTCCCCACGTATAACCTATCGAACAAACCTATAAGCATCAATTACAAAATTAATTTATTCATGCTCGTATGTAAGGATCGGAAGACTTATAGCTATCGTAATTTATCATAGATACAATACATTTCACTCAACTTCTGAGGTGGGCACCACATTTGATGAGTATCACTCGTGATTATTCTACGAAAACCGCGCTTTTTACTTTTGAACGAATAAGACGAACCTGTTTGGAGAGCTTCGTCGAGTAGCCGCAAGGCTTCGCGTTTTCGTTCCCACTGCGGAAAGCCTCCTTTCTACCTCAGCGAGCGCTGGGTGGAGATGCAAGGCCGTGTGGCCGAGTCCGGTGATTTATCTCATTGGCCGTTTTAAGTCACGTGGATCTTGACTCGGCCGGGTAGGGCTCGCTCAACGCTATTGGCGGTAATTGACCCGTTTTCGCGCGCTCTGAGTATTAATAAGCATTCAAAAAAAATTTAACTGGAATTTCTTATGATTCTCATAGTTTAGGACACTATTCACTAGAGGGAGAACAAAATATTTTGAGCATCAGGGATATCAAGTTAGCAAGTGACATTAATTCAGAATTTCATACTAGCCAGTGGTAATTGATTGAAAATGAGACACGCGTTTTTTATTTGCTTATATAAATTAAACGCAGCCTTTCCAACGATTAAAAAATTAACGAGCTCATCGACAGGGTTCAAATTACATATCCTTTCATTCATACTTGTGTTAATGATTCCGATGATGTTTAATTGAATCTGTCGGACTGAAATTGATGGTTGGCAGAATGTTTCCGCGTGCTGACGCTACGTGACAGATGTCAAGTCCAATCCATCTCTTTCTTACCTGTACTCATCTTTGTTATCAATTAAAACTATTTATTCGCGGGATGTGATATTTGAAATTATTTACTTAAGTTAGAAAGAGGGCATACGTAGAGTCAGATAATATATCAGCTACAAGAAGATTGTCTGAGCTCTTGAGATTTTGGTAGAGTGAGAGCATAGCGTGACAGCGAGACGCCGTGATCGTGATCTGCACCAACCCCGAACGGCGTTTCGCGAAACGCTGGTCCCTTGTAGTTTTTATTGAAAAGCAGCGTAAATTTTATCATAATAAAATAAATTTATAACTTAAAAATAATGAGCATAGTGCTTGGGAAGGAAAAACTTTGGCGAACTCGAGAATGACAACTCGAACAGGTGGGGGAAAAAAGTCATGGACACAGACGTAAAATAGATGAGTTTTCGATTCTCTACCCAACCCCATTGATAAGTTCAACAAAAAATATACAACATATAAGAATACAACTCTTATTTTTCTTCACCAGCCACTGTTGGCACGGGTGTTGTCGAATCCTTCATCTGCCCTCATTTCATGAACAATACTCGTGAGATTGTAATTCACATTCTAAAAAATTATAAAAAGTTATAAAAGTGGCAGATCAGAGATTCGAACAAACCATGCCAGTGACACGTATATGATGGTGACGAGAATGGTTTCTTAATATGCCTGTAGTTGTTTTAGTAAGGTGATCCGAATTTATTAAGAACGCAAAGATAGGGAAGTTTTAGTCGCTGTTCAGTCTTTAAGAGCCATGCTTTATAGTTTGAGACTTTAAATTGCAAGCATGTAATTTAATTTGAAACTTTTGCTTTGTAATTATGTTACAGACGCCGCTGGCAGTGAGGTGAAATTCGACATGCACGGAGATGGACTTGCACGCTATGAGATTCTCAATTTTCGAAAAATGAACCTCAGCAACGGATATCACTACAAGGTGAATAAATTAAGGAAGCATAACTATATAACTCATTTTTCCTATACTGTGATTATTCTCTCATAATATTATACAAAATTAAGTTGAATTTTGAGTCAACCATCAACATAAACTGATATACTCCACGGAATCATATTATTCCTGAAGAGATATATACACGAAGAGAGATCTGAGAGGTACAATAGCTATTGTGTGTACCTACCTGAAATCTGATTAAACCTCTTACACAGAGAAAACTTTATTTTGTTAATATAATAGTAAAAGATATGGCTGCCTTAAGTAAAATGGCGCCCTTAGGCTCCTGGTTCTTTTAAAGAACTCAGATTGTATTGTTTATTCAAACAATTAATAAAAATAAAGTTAGAAAAAACAAAAGTAAATAAAAAAAGTAAAAACAACAATAGTGACTAAAATAATAAATTAAACAAAAATAACTAAAAAAAAGTTAAAAAACCAAGTCAAGTACGGCGTCGACTTCATAAAAAGCGAGATTTAAACAACCATTTTTTTGGTGCAAATAATAAGGAGGCATTCTAAAAGTATTAGTCATCATTTTTTTACAAAAATTAAAACAGTTAAACTTACAATTAAAAAAATTAATTTACGATGAGAAAAAAAAACAGATTTCCAACAAAATAGTTCATTTTTCAACCAATGTGATGAATTTCCAACTAAAAATAAAAATATTTAACTAGAGCACTTCAATTTCCAACCATGAAGGTGTTTATTCAAACAAAAAGATCAATTTCCAAAAAGGAAGAATCATTTTCTAAGAAAAATATAAAGTTTTAATCATATTACAATATTTGTAGCAATTTGACCACGAGAGTATAATACCACATGAATCAGTAGAGATAAAAATACAAGTGATTAACATGGTAAATTTCAACCATATTGTGAACGATATTTTCACGCACTTTTGCATGATTTCTTTAAAATCACAATTTTTAATTATAATCTTTCAATTATTGATAATTGCAGATCAAAATTTCATAAAAAACCACAATTTCAAAATTGGGGAATGGAAAAAAATCGTTCACAATTGAAGAACTTAAGATTAGAAATCCCGAATGGAGAGGTTTTCAAGTGTATCAGAATTTTGAGCTTAAAGTTTAAGATTAGACATTAATTACGCTTTCAAAGTCTTCCAATTTGAAAATAAATAAGGTTTTAATCAGTATCGAAAAAAAAACTTCATTCAAAAACGTTCAAGATTGTATAACCTCACACAAGGGAAGAGAATCAATCACATTACATAAATTATGATTGAAAATTTCAAACATGATTTGAATCAGAAATCACATAATTCTAATTCCTAGATATCATTTTGAAATTATACTCTCTTTAAAAATGTTCAATTTTGAAATCAGAGATTGATATACATCGAAATCATTCATTTTCCAACTCTTTCGTATGGAAAATATTCAATTTGAAACCCTCCAAAATTAAAATTATTCAACTGAAAGAAACTGCAGAATGGCATTTTTGAATATTTAACCTGAAACTATTTAATTCAAAACATTACAAAGTCATAAGCATAGTGTTATTGTTTTATGCAAAAAGCCAACTTCAGATTTGTAGGAGATATTTGATTTTTGAATTTTACAAGAAAAGCGTAAAATTTAACTGCCCTGAAAGCGAGGTTACGAGAATTTTCCCGTTTGTATGTGATTTGAAAGTATCAGAATAAATTTTGAATAAATAATTTCTAATAGAAGAAAATTATTCAGATTACACTGGTTAGGAATAATGAAATGCGATGTTAGTGGCTTATAACCAGTATATTTAAAATTCGATGGATTGATAAAACGACGACGCGTTTCGATGCAGTACTACATCCTTATCAAGTCAATGTTGCTGTTAAAAAAACGGATATTTAGCATAAAAAATACATGATATTATACAAATATCATTGTACATAGTAGTATTGTTAAATAGCTTTAAGATTCGATAATTATATAACTTGTAGGGAATAAAAATACATATTTACCATATTTAGTTGATGAAATTCAGATTGAATGGAAAAACCATAAGTTTAAAAAATCATGTATTGATACATTTATTAAAAATTGCTGTTTATATTCTAACCTTCAAACAGGTGAAATAATTTTATACTGAAACTACTTGTTAATTGCCATATTATTGCAATCAAAAATTAAGATAACATTTTATAAAAAATGTAACCAATCCTAAGGATACAATCCTAGGATTGTTTAAACAATTAAGGTTACATTTTTAGTAATAATTAAAGACGGACAAAAACGTGTCACTATAGAGGTTAGACTTTATG
>WSXT02195257.1:0-19283 GCA_011762715.2 Neuroterus valhalla
GGTTTGTTTTGATTTTTAAATCCTGAAGCACTCGATGTATGCGCCACTACACTCAGTGGCCCGTTTGCGAAACTTTTCGGCTTACGTTAGGGAACATCCCCCACCACGAGAGCCCCCGGACCTGTGTATACGACCGTGTATAAAACCCAGCGGGTTAAACACAAACGTGCAGCGCGATGTGATTGTCGCTTGAATTGTCCAAGCGGTGACGCCACGACTGAAAATTCAGATTGGTCAAATGGAGATTTAAAAAATCTGCCCGCTGCGCGGGCACATTCTCATCGCGCGCTGCGCGCGCGGCTCGCTTCGCTCGCAAGTTTGAGTAGGTTGTACATAAAGCTTGTGAAACTCAAAATAAAAGTGTCGACTACTTTAATTTGATGAGTGTAAATTCTCTTTTGTTAAAGCTTCTCCCGCTTTAACGACTACATTCTCATCGCGTGTCTCGTGCTGCGCACTCGATCAAAGTTTGTCAGAAACGGTGGAGAAGTTCTGTTGCCTATTTTTTTCACATGTTGAGTAGTTATTCTAGAAATTCCATTTTTCAATTCTTAATTTCATTTCATACGATTGAAAGAAAAACTACGCGTCCAATGGCCGTAGTCATTCTTTCACGAATTCTATTATTTCATTTCTATAGCTATTTTTCCTGATTGAAATAAAAACTACACATCCTGTTAAAAAGTTGATAACACATTTAAAGATATTTTCCTGGTAAAGAACTTGCGTTTATTTCATTTTTCCCAAGTTTGTGTCAATTGTCCAAAAGTTAATTTTTTCCATTTTTTATATGGCTTTTTATAAATGAAGCAAAAACTACTCGTCCTATCAAAAAGTTATTTTCACCCAATTTGTAGATGTTTTTTTTGGTGCACAAGTTTAGTTTATATTCATTATTACAAGTTCAGATTATATTTTCCCGTATCTTGCATAGTTTGACTAAATAATGAATCTTTCTTTTTTTCATTATTTTTTGTGCGACAAAAATTTGAATTTTCGATTTTTTGAGAAAACTCGAAAAGTTGTAAAGAGCATCCTGGAGGGCTCCCAAAATGAAACATTCTTTCACATTTTTTCGTTTATATTTTAGAATTTTGAAAATGCCACAACTCCGAAAATTTTGTTTTTATCAATGAAAATCATGAGGATAAATTGTTTCTATACATACACAGTACAAGAAACCGTACTTACAATTTTTGAATCTTGGAAAAAAAAGTCCAAACAAATTTTCAAAATTGTCTTTGATTTTTTATCCAAAATAGCTGGTTGAAGAACTCGATTTGTCTTTTTGGTCCCTCGAAATGGTTACAAAAGCACGATCGAATGTGATCATTTTTTCGAAAGTTATCAAGTTCACAGATTGTCTTTCATCATTTCTTGTGCGATCAAAATGGGGATTTTCGATTTTTTGAGAAAATTAATTCAAAAAGTTTTATGCGCGATATTGTAGGGCTCCTAAGAAGAAACATTTTTCTCAATGACTTTCTTTTCAATCTTGCGTTATTTGGCTAAAAATTCTCATTTTCTTTTGTATTTTTGAATTTTGAAAATACCATAACTCTGACAATTTTTGATTCTCGCAAAATAAAAGTGCAAGAAAATGCTCAAAATGTTCCACCTCTTTGATTTTTTATCCAAAAAAGCTGGTTGACAAACTTGACCTGTCTTTTTGGTCGCTAAAAATGTGTGCCAAAGGGCAATCCAACCCGACCATCCTTTCGAAAGTTTTCGAGTACACAGATTACAGACTACAGACATTTTCATAAAAACCATTTTTTCTGACTCAGGGGGTCTCGAAACGTGGAGATTCCATCAAATCCGCGAGAGTCAATCTTCACAAAAAACCAATACCCTCTCATTCAGAATGAGAATGTGAAAATCTTTGAAATTCAGACAATCAATTTTCAAATTCCCGTTTGGATGAATGGAATGATTCAAAACTTCTCGTTCCTATCAGACAGGGGCCGTTGTGTAGGATAGGGCGTATTCAACAGTTCTCAAACGGTTTTTACTCTTAAATTATTAACAACCCTTATGCTCAAATTTATTTCTAAAAATGGTCTACAGAAAAACTGCTGAAACTATCTTAGTACAGATTCAAGTGCATATTTAGGTAAGATATATTTTCCAAATCTCACAAAAATTAGAAGCCACTATTGACAAAAAATGAGGATTTCCACTGATATGTCTGCCGAAGATTGAAATATCAAAATTATTTTCGTTTTTACTTTAGACACTGTGTAGGTTTCACTTCCGATGTAAATAGCAGTAGGGAAGAATGACTGGTCCAGTTATAGTTATATTTTAATAAGTAAAATTGAATATGAAACATAAAATTAATTAATTTCTGATGAGCGAGAAAGCTGTAGAATGGCATGAGTTAGCTTCGTCTTATTCTTTACATGTATATTAGGAAGTCTCTACAAATTCCGGAATTCGTTCAGATTCCTAGTTACTTCAAACCAATGTACTATTTCCTCGTATTCAATTCATTGTACAGTTTATTTCCAAAGTTCTATAGCATTATTTTACTATGCATATGGTGTGAAACTAACTATGATAGAAGCAGTAAAGATTATGCAATTTTGAATTGAACATTTTTCACTTTTACAAATAACTGTCCGAATAATCACGATTAAGCTGTTGGAAGGCAGTTATTCACGAAAAAAATGAAAGGAGTAAGAGCTTTTGGTGTTGCGCTTGTTCTGTACGCATTCGATGGGTTGCGGAGGTTTAAGTTATGCAAAACTGACGGCAAAATGCCTGACATAACTTTTCTCCTAATCCCTGGCCTGGAGGCCTCAAACTAACTTAACCCCTCTTTGAGTGTACTTCCTCGTTTATATTTACGCAGGGGGTGCAGCGCCCAGGGGAGTACAAGAGAGCGTTCGTTCAAATTTAGAAAACTCGACGATAACCCTTGCTTGACATTAGTAAATGAGGGAGGGATGCTTAATGAAAGGGAATGTGAAGAAAAAATGAAACAAATGAAAAATTCTCACTTCACTCATGCATACAAACCACGACCTTCAAGAGGAGCGCATGCTGCTATACACTGTAAAAAATTTCCTTGGAAATTAACGCAATGACGTCAATTTCCAGCAAGAAATTACATGCGGCAGCAGTGCAAATTTACGTCAATAGTGCAGTAGTACAGTTTTCATGTAATTTTACCTAATTGAGCGTGTGTCCGTTTTTAACAGATGAGTTTTTCCTACCTTGAGCGAGGTACTTTTACTGGTGTTGGTTTCGAGTCTCCCCGGTAAAAATACATAGATTGCGTGAAATAAACCTCAACTGGTGATTTTACCAGTTAGGGCATGCGCAGCAGCAGATCATTGGCATGTATTATTACATGAAAACGGGAATTTTTCAAGACAGTATATTTGCG
Source organism: Neuroterus valhalla (assembly GCA_011762715.2). Classification (NCBI taxonomy): domain Eukaryota; kingdom Metazoa; phylum Arthropoda; class Insecta; order Hymenoptera; family Cynipidae; genus Neuroterus; species Neuroterus valhalla. Next base: position 3,392 of record WSXT02195257.1, read on the forward strand.
CAGGTGGAAATTCCCCGCAACGCTGTAATATGACGGTCTTACTGCACGTTTACTGTGGTCAGCGCGGGTCTCTATTTTTTCGCTACGCTCAGCGCGGTAATGTTCCGGAAAGTTTTTTACAGTGTAGGTTAGTTAAGTAGCTCCAGTGGCGCCAGCTCGCGGCCTGATCCTCAATAAGAAGGGTTTCGCGCGATGGCTGCCAACATCGGCTCTACTATGGATAGCGCAATAGCTTCAACATTAATAAAAGAACGAATCATTCTAAACGAATGTGTTGTGATGTTTAGTACCTAAAATTTTCTTCTGAGAAGTTTGATTTCAGACCTGGATTAATTTAAAATGAGAGAAGTTTATACTTCAAAGCAATTTTGAACTCGTTAAACCACAGCCCTCCTATAGGAATACTAAAAGTATTCAAGTAATAATTTACTCAACGTTTAAGGGTTCCAATTCAGAAATTTATTATTCGAATGTGAATCCATTCATTTTTTGTTAACTGAATCCCAAACCTAGGTTTGAAATCCTCCAATCCAAATGACTCTTGTCGAAAAATTGTTTTAACTACAAAGTTCATTTCGATTGTGCAAAGTTTATTTTAGGCCTCTGACTAACGCCAACTATTGGAAGTTTTCGACATCTTCTTTCCAACGATGCAACCATTATTATGCTAATATTTTGGCGGAAAATGACACTTATGACACGATTTTCCCAAATTTCTTGCAGCGATTTTTTTTTGCCTCAAAACATATTCGTTTAATTTTTTGCTGATTTGCTAAAATAACATCAGCCAATTCTAAAATCGCAATTCGAAAGATTTTGAACATTTTCAGAATATTTAAATAAATTACGAAGATTTTGAGAGGATTCCATAGCGTTTTAAGGCTTTGCATTTCAAGATTTTAGAAAGATTCTCAAGATCCTCAAGATTAGAAAATATTTCGAAATATTTTATATGATTTTGAATCATTTAACAAGTATTTCATGAGATCCGAAAAAGTTTTGGAAGATTTCCAAGATTTTCAAGACTTCACAATGATTCCAAAGATTTCTGAAGATTTACAAGAAATCCACAAAGAATTCAAGGGATTAAAGCAGCTTATGCTGAACCTCTTCCTTTTGGGTTCCTATTGTTGACCTTATTTTTCCATTGATTCATGTAGTCTGGGTTCACAAAAAAGATCCGTTATCATTATTTTTTATATTATCATGACATAACAAAGATTTGAAAACTCTGTAGAAACTAAACAAAGATTTACAGAAATTTAACATAAGTGACGAGATTACGTAGAGGTTCTAAAATATTCAGAAGACTTCAAAGGATCTGAAAGAATTCAGGAAGTTTTCGCAGATTTCACATTTTTACGAAGATTTCTGAAATTCTTAAAAGATTTCCAAGACTTTTAAGGTTCCAAAGGGTATCAAAGAGTTCAAAATATTCTAAAAGATTTCAAAGATTTATTAACAACTCGAAAAGATTTTAAGTTTTGTGTGCATATGTGTTGCAGCATGCTTGCAAAAACCATTTTCAGCTTCACAACTGTACTAAGCTTCACCGATCTATCAGACTTCAGTTGTAAAAATTGTTCCGAAAAAATTCATTCAAAAATGAATTCTTTCCGAATGAAAGTGTGATCGTTTTTAATACAATATTGTATCCACATATCTTGAAAACATTTTTTGAAGTCACATTTAGAGAGTATACAAAAAACATTCTATGAAAAATCTCTTTATTAATTTTTTTTTTAAACTGTGTCAGAAATAAACAATGTATGGTCAAAATCATTTTTAAAAATGTATATATTCTCCTCAAATCAGCTCCATGTGTGTGATACATTTCATTTATTCTTGAACATTCTTATTACTATGTACTTCGGAATTGAGAAACTTTTGAGGTTATGCAGAGCTTCAAAATTACTGCTTCTTTGACATCATGAATATCTTTCTTTTTTGCCTTCAGCCCCGACTGTGGATCCAATAACTTTTCCATTTATTTTAGTGTTACATCTCTCGTGAGATTATTTTGGACCTCATTAGCATGAAAGCTTTTTACAAGTTTTTTGCCTTGTCTCAAACTATTAGTCCGAAAAATGCTTGTATCTACTTCCTGAAATGCTGCTCGCATATAAACCCCACTTTTTGTTGAAAGCATGACGTTTAAACGAATGGAAAAGCTTTTGGGAAATGCATTTCACATGCAGACTTCAATATATAAATACATGCATGAGCCGTTCGCGGACTGACTAGGATACCCTGCTATTTGAAATTAAATCCGAGAGATGGCGCAAAAAGAGCGCGCCAGAGTTACTTACTTAGCCTATTGGGAAGCAATACATCCACGGCGCCAAAAGTGGCGCTGAAGCGACACCAAAAATGGCTGTTCCATTCTGATGCGCGTTATTGCAATGAAGTGATAAAAGAAGTATTTTCAAGTGCAGAAAATGGTATTCTTGAATTATGACAGTTCATTTAGCTACTCCATGGACAAGCGTCAAGAGAAATGAACAAAGGGTATTATTTTCTGAATTCTGGTATAATTGTGATGTGCCAAACTGCAATCGAAGCTAGCAAAGAAGTTGGAGTTTATTCATTGTTCCACAAAACTAGTACTTTTACATCCTTCACAATAACGGCTAAGATAATAATCAATACGAATTTTGATAGTGATTCCAATGTAACTGGGACCATTGAAGAACCATCAATCATTCTCATCAAAATGTAAGGATCAGACCAGTGATTTCTTGCTGTCATCTTCTTTAATATTTATTTTTCCAACCCTTTACTGTGTTTATCTACCTCTTCAGTTCTTCCGAATAAGTACAAACTGTTCTCTGATTTACAAGTTGATTTTCGATGTTCAAGTTCTTTTTCCATGTTTGTGTCGAATAATCTTCAACTCAAGTGATGTTGTACATGTCAGAACAACCGTTGTTCGCGGCAAAATTCGTTAGTTCATGTACAGACCGCAGGTGTCGCATAGAATGTTCCGATCCTCAATACTTCCGTGCAAATTCGAATGGGCGTTTATGCGATTTTCGCCGGGATGTGGATCATGTCGTCCATAAGCTTATGATACTTTTCTTTTTCCAGACATGTATGAGAAGATGTCTCACAAAAATAATGTCTTACCTTTCATAGGTAATAAGTAGTCATTCACACTTTACTTATGCGTTTCCACTATATTTCTTGAGATTTCTTCAGCGGGTACGGTCTTGTCAATCAAAGCCAAGACCATAGCACCGTGACCGTTACTGTAAGTTTGAACCAAGAATATTGGGAATGCTTTGAACTTGTCACACAATTTGGAAATTTGATGTTTTAATCGTAAGAAATCAGTTTTCGTTTCACAAACTTGGTAAAATAAGGTGTGCGGCACTCTGAATTGAATTTCTGATGCCAGCATATAGTTACCAAGTATGCAGATATGCTCCTTTCTATTAGCACATCCGTATACAGCGCTATGTACCGCTTTAAACCGCTTCACTGTTGAGTCTCAGTGTGGATGAGGATAGAGAGAAAGAAAGCGAGCAAGAGAGAGAGAGAGCGAGAGAAAGAGATGCATCGCACGCGTGAGAGGAAGAAGCTATCACCCAGCCGCTTAAGCGAGAGGCAAAGAAGTAGAAGAAGTGCTATACGTCATACGCGCCTCGTATGACGTTAAACACCGAGGCGGGCCAAAACAAAGCCGAGGCGAAGCCGAGGTGCCTCATTTCGCACAAGGCGCAAACGACCGCTTTTGCTTGAGGTTTACATACTATTGTGTCCGTCAGCAGAGCGAAAGCGAGGTTTCGCGTTTCATTAATGTCTCGGAAAATAAAGAAATGCAAGACAGTGCTTTAGAAAGGGTAGAAAGGTTTACTGGAACTTCGTTAGCGCAGAACAAATATTTTCGACCTAAATTTTCATAAGGATATCTATTCAAACAACTGCTATTGATTTTTTTCAATATTTCATGTATTCATTCATTCATAACGTTTTCCATCCTTTCTCTATAACGAGCGTAAAATCGCTCAATTTTGCTCCTTTTCAGCGGAGCGAAAAATATCACTTTCGCTCGTCTGTCGGATAAGATAATTTGACTTTCCTCCTTAAGACAACTGCTCTGTTATCTACTTTACTCTCTCATCTACTTATTCTTTCCTCTACAAGTTTCACTTCCAAACGCATGCCTCCTTTAACTCGTATATCATTTTTATAGGATCAATGCAAGTTGGAAGTAAGACTTGTAAGTTGAAGGATGAGAGAATGAGAGAAAATGTTAATTGCAGGGCAGTCGTGGTATTAAAAAAACTTAAATCATTCAGCACATTAATTAAAGTTTGAATGGCTCCAGCGTTGCTGAAGTTTCACTTTGAATGTGCGCCTTTTCAGAAGCATATTTTTCAAAAACTCACACAATTACCCAGTGCAAGTCAAGCTTCAAACTTAGATAACGTTTAGAACTTAGATGCCAATTCCGATGGAGATGGCCCTGCTTGAAGATAACTTTCATAATTACATTCGTGTTGCAGACTTTATACTTTCCACCCTATTTTAATCTTTTCAAAAGTATATTATGCAACATGTGCGTGAAATGCGCATAAGTTGCATACGATATTTTTTGACACAGTGTGCGTGTAAAATTGTATTTAATTAATTAATTAATTGAATTATATTACCGTTTGGCGACGGGAAATAGTAACAGGAAAATGCATTTTTTTAATTTCATGTATTATGCATAGTAATAAAACTATTTACGCAAACTGTGTCAGAAAATTCTTCTCCTTTACCATATTTTTTGGAATCTCCCGCTATCCTTCCGAATTTTTGCTACTTTTGCCTTGACATTGTTGTTGTATCTAATATGTATACAATACGTATATAATACTTATATAATACGCATATTATACGTATATAATACGCATGCAATACGTATATAATACGTATATAGTACGTATATAATATCAATCGAATAAGTATATTATACACATCTAATACGTATTCTGTACGTATCGCATGCGTATTCGATACGTATCGCATACGTATCTAATATGTACCTAATAACTCGACTCCCTCGTTAGATGATGCATTTTTTGGTGAAAATCCTTTTTCACCTGAAGATCCATCTTTATACGTGCAATCTTACCTTTTCGTTTTTGAGATTAAAATATTTTGTTTGAAGTTTTTTCTGTTTTGTTCAATTCGAATGTTTTCGGTTGATAATCTGAATACTGTTTGGTTGAATCATTATCAACTAATAGTTTCTTCGTTGACAATGAATACTTTTCCGTTAAAGATTCAATTACCTTGTACGAAATTCCTCCTTTGCCATGAAATTTCAACAGTTTAGTTAAAGATAAATTTCTTTTACAACAAAAATAACGATTCAATTGAAATTTCTACTTTTTCCAATAAACAGTTTTGGTAGACGAACAATTTTTTTATAAAAAATCAATCAATGTGAATTTATGTACTTCGTTGAAATGTATCAACAACTGCGTCAAACCTCGATAATTCAAACCTCTATAGTACGAATGTTCGATAATCCTAACTTTTTTTTTGGATTTTTGAACCTTTATTCTATACGAGGTTGTATTTTTTTATTGATAATTGAAGACTGATTTTTTCAAGGATTTGAGATTCATTTTTCATGGTAAAAAGGCTTTTTTCAAATGAAGTTTTTTTTTTGAAAATTCGTCTTTTACCTCAGGAACTTTTGCTTTTGGAGTGATATATTCTGTTGTATATTCTGGGACAACATTATTCTTCTTGCTAGTAAACTCTAGTTTAAGATTTGGAATTTATTAGCTTTGGTCAAAGGATAATCTTCTTCATTTAGAAATTTGATTATTCGGTTGGAAATTCATCTCTTTTGATTCAAAATTAAACTTCTTGTTTAAAAGTCATCCTTTTGGTTAGGAATTAACTCATTTTGTTCAGAGCTCATCTTTTCCGTTAAGTTGATGAGATTTTTCGCTCGGCAGCAACACTTGCAGAAAAATCGTCATCTGGATCATCAATTCTTCAGAAACAGAATAAGGGATCCACAAAAACTGAAAAAATGATAAATAATGGCTATTGGTTAACACAATTCAAAACATTATACAAAAACTTGCGAACATGAAATTTGCTCATCTTTGCCTCAGGCTTGTAATCATATTATATCCAACCTAATGGGTCGGAAATACTGTAGAAAATAGACATTGTTCAGAAACTCAGCAGATCACGAATTACCATACTTGTTACCAACTCATTTCCGAGTGCAACTCGAAACATAATGCATCAAACTTTTTACTAAAACCTGATTTCGCTCTGGTCAGTGGTTGCATATGTAACTTCCACGTTTTCCTTCATTCACTTGACAGTGTTTCTGTACTGCAGCGAAAATGGTCAGATTACAAGTTCAGTTAAACCGCTATCACATTTTCCCAAAAAGAGCATTTAGAAATCCATTTTCAGTACACTGCTTCAAAAGTAAAAGAATTGCGAGAACGGGTTGGACAAAATTTTAAGGAGAACTTTTTCTAATAAGTTTGCATATGAGAAACGCCTCCCATACAAAATTCAGTACACTTGGTTCATGAAATTCTCTTGTATACTTATCTTCTATACTTAACTGTTCTGATAATAATCTTGATGTGTTCGCAGTTTTCTGTAGGTACTATGGATTTGTTCTGCAGAGCAATGAAGACACCACTGGGAGAACAAAGTAGTAGTAGTAGTAAGACGATTGATGACAGCAGAGATGAGGCTGGAGGGGCGTCGAAAGACCTAAATTTAAAAGAAATACGTGAAATGATGGAAGAGGTGATAGAGATGCAAGAAAAGAGACAGCAAAAACGGGGGGAAGAAATAAAACAGGAGATGAGACGAGAAATGGCAGAACTTAGGAGAAAAATGGAAAAATGGGAGAAAGTGGGGAAAAATTGGAGAAAAGGATGCAGAGCCTAGATGAACAGCAAGAGAAGCAGGAGGAGCCAAAGAAAAGAGTAGAGGAGTTAGAAATTAGGATAGGGAAAATACAAAGCGCAATCCAGAAAGATGAAGGGGGAGACGGATAAGGAGGAGGAGAATGAGGAAAGGTTGAGAAAAATAGAAAGGGGAATGGAGAAGATCGAGAGAGACGGAAGAAGGAACAATATAGTGATAAAAGGTATAATATTGGAAGGACGAAATTTGAAGAAAGGTGTACAAGAAGTTCTAGATAGGACAAATACGAAAGCACCAGTAGGAGCAGTGGAAAGTATATTAAGGGATGATGGGATAAAATGGCGCTGGTGAAATTGACGGATGGGGGAGATAAGTGGGAGGTTATGTTGAAAAGAAGGCAATTAAATGAAGGTGAACAGAGAATAGAAGATAATTGAACAGGGGAACAAAGGAATATGCTGTATAAGTTGAGGAAAATAGCGAAAGAGGAGATACAAAAAGGATTCAAAATGCAAAGAGGAGGAACAGGAAAGGCAGAGCAGTGTGTGAAATAGTGATATAAATAAGAAAGGAATATGTAGCAGAGACGGATAGAAGAGTAATGACCGAAGAAATTAATGTATTGCAGGGGGGAGAGATAAAGGTGGGAGGAGAGAAATGGAAGATAGTGGGAGTGTATGTGAACGGAGATATTCGAGGGGAAGAGCGAAGAAGAAAATCCAAAGACCAGGTACTGAATGGGGAAGAAAAGAAATTGTTGAAGTGCTTGGAGAGAATGGGATAGTTGACATAAATGGAAATATAAAGGGAGCTGAGGAAGGTATCATCAAAGATACATCTTAGAAGAAAGCAGAGGTAAAAAGAACATGAAGAGGGGATGGGTCAATAGAAGGAAAAAAACAATTGAAGGAGAAGCTAAAGGATGTAAGAATAGGAGAAGAAATTGTAATAAAGAGATGGAAATAATTATAGAAGAAATGAAAATAGTGTTAAAGGAAACAAGTAAGAAAGAAGTTAGTGAGGGAGAAAACGGGAATAGATGCGATGAGAAATGTAAAGAGAAAAAGAAGGGAGTGGTAAAGGAACCAAGGAAACGAAGGAAAGGAAAAAGTAGTGGAGATGAATATAAAAGAAAGAAAGAAGAAATATACTGAGGTGCATGGCAAGAAAAAACAGGAGGAAAAAATGAGGTTTGAGAAAGAGTCGGAGAAGGCTAGAGCAGAAAAAGAGGCGTGGAAAGTAGTAAATAAATAGAGGAAGAGGAGGAAGAGGGCGCAGGATATAGAGATGGTAGAATGGTAAATTGTTCCATGGATATGCTAGGAGGAGTAGAGAATAGAATAAAGAAGGGCGGAAGAGAGGAAAGGGAAAGAGACGAGGAAGAGGACATAAAAAGAGGAGAAATAAGCAATGTTTTATGAATAATAAAAGAGGGGGAAGCTCCGCATCTGGATGAGATTCCAAATGAAGTATGGAAATATGGGGGAAATGAACTAAAGGAATGGGCTTGGATGATGTGCAAAAGCGTATAGAGAGGAGAGGGTTGGCCACAGTCCTCTGAGTCCACTTTCATTCATTAACTTGATCTCAGACTTGGAAGAAGCAATGATCCGAAAAGGACGGGAAGGTGTTACAGTGGGAAAATTAAAGATATATACACTAGCAGACGCAGATGACATAGTAATGATGGCAGAGGATGAATAGGGAATGGCGGGTCTAATTACAGGGTTAGAAAAATACTTAGATGAAAATAAATTGAAATTGAATGCAGGTAGGACGAAGATAATGAGGTTTAGGAAAGGAGGAGGAAGAAAGAATGTGACTAGGAGATGGAAAGAAGTGAAGATAGGAAAGTTCTAATATTTGGGATACACCTTGCAATCAGATAGAGGATGGAAAGGTTAAAGGAACGATATGTGAGATAGGCTCTAGGAGTGGATTGCAGAAAACCTGCATATATGGTGGGGGAGGAAACGAAAAGGGATAAATTAAGCATCAGGGCAGAGAAGAGGTCATGGAAATTTGAAGAAAGCCTGGGGGGAAATGGAGGCGATTAGGCGAAAGAATGTCTGAAGGAGGTAGAAGAAAGGAGAAAGAAGAGAGTTCCTTACGGATGGACATAAAGGAGAGAAAATGGGAGTAAACTTTGCAGAATAAGAAGATAAAGCGGAGAAAAGTAAATTATTAGAAAGATGGTGAAGGATAATGGAATCAAAATATAATAAATGGATAAGATGATAAAAAGGAAGGATTATCAAAGTATTTGGAAAAAGGATGGAGAGAAAATGTATGGACAAGAATAGAGAGAACATGTATGGAAACGATGTATGAGAGGAATAGAAGATAAAAGAAGCTGGCAAGAAAACGTTTCAAGGATCCTAGTGGAGGAAGGAAAAGGGGTGGAGTGGATGAGGGAATTAGAGGAAACTAGAAGAGCAAATGAGATCTAATGAAAGAATGATTGTGGAAATGAATAGATTCAGGTTGAAGAGAGGTGGAAGAAAAAGGAAACGGAAGTCAAACAGAAAAATAGGGTAGCTGAAATTGTACAGTAAGAATAAGTATAATTAGGTAGAATAAGATGAGGCTGCGCCCTTTCTCTCTCGCCCGTAAGCCAAAAATTGCTCAAAGCTCCTGAATTAAGATTGGCATGCTTCAGAATTATACAGTTCAGAAAGCTCATAAATTTGCAGTGTTCAGAATTGGATAGTTCCAGATTGAATATTCGAAAATTTCAAAATTTTAGTTGAATATTTTCAAATTAGGAGGAATTCACATTAAAAAGGCTTTCAACGGGAGAGTTGAAAAATGATTGATTCTGAAGTATATCTGTGATTGCAAGACTAGAAAGGTTTGGAATTAAACATAAATGAAGAAAATGGTTGATTGAAATTCCGGAAATGAGACTTTTTCAACTGTAGTGAGTTCAAATTATTCCTTCGTAAAGTTTTCAAAGGGAAGTTATTTCAAGCTCAGAGTGATCAAAGTCTAAGTATATTTTTAACTGAAGAAATTTGACTGGAAAATTATAAAAATCTTACAATTTTGAAAAATCTTACAATTTAGAATAAACCATTTAATTATGAAGTTTTCCATAATTTTGGAATAAGGAACTTGCAATATCCAATAATTCCAGATTTAATTTGGAAAAAAATCAAAATTTTAAATCAGAACAATTCGAATACAAATAAGTTTCGAATCAAAAACCAGGTTCATTCCCGGCAAAGAGCATTAAAACTAAAATAAATGGGCATCAGAATTATTTCCAATACAAGATTATCAAATATAAAGCCCTCAGAATTGAAAAAATTTTTAATTCTTTAAATGTTTGAAATCAGAGATTTTTCAGTTTGATGTTCAAAAATAGGGCGATGAGCATTCGGAATCTTCCAATTTGATATTGAACAATTTTTAACTGATATTTGTCAAAGAAAACATTTCTAAATGAAGTTCAAACACAAAATCTTGCAAAAATAATTATTTTTAAATGTTCAAGATCGTATGATTATATATTGAAAGTTAATGAAAAGGGAGTGAATGAGAATGTAAAAATAAGTGGGCGGAGTTTTTCCAAGGATTGTTAGGAGGGCAAAAAGAAAGGGCTACGGAAGAAGAGGGAAATATAATAAAAAGAGAATAAGGAGATAGGAATGATATAAGCAAGAGGGAAGAAGAAGCAATAGAAAGGCTGAATAGAAATAAAGAAACAAGAGAGGATAATATGGTGAATGGAGCCCTGGACTATGCGTAGAGGGGGGCGGGTGGGGGGCGAGTAAGAGAGGAGATGTAGAGAGATTGTAACAAAGTATAGGGAGGAAAGAATGGCCCGTGGAATAGTGGACAGCATTGGTTATTCCGCTATTAAAGAAAATTAAAAATGACTGAAGGGTAGAGGATTATAGAGGTATTAGACTTATTTGGGTAGATATCAAATCTATGCAAAAGTACTCAGGAAAAGGGAAGGAAGTCAGTCCAAAGCAAAAGGTAGAGATCGACACAACCAGACGGGATTCAGGAAAGAAAGGGGAGCAACCGATAACGCTATCGTTCTAAACTATCTAGTCAATAGTGATTTACGGCAGGAGAGTGGGAAGCTGATGGCTATGTTCATGGATTTCAAAGCAGCTTTGACTCAGTCCTCAGAAGGGTGATTGGCAAGATAGGGAAGGAAGGGACTCCCCTTCCTTTCTTAGCTGATGAGGAGATGATTGAGAGGAAAAATGAGAAGAAGTTGGTCAAGTAGTTCAGAGTATAGATAGAAAATTAGAAAGGAGAGGAATTTTGGACAAGGGGAGGACTCAGGCAAGGTTGTCCGTTGATTCCTCTGTTGTTTCGTATAATGCTGTCAGACTTGGAGGAAAAACTAAAAGAAAAAGAGAAGTAGAGTGAGATTCTGAGTGGCAGTAAGCTTTCCACTTTTTAGCATACATGCGGATGATGTTGTACTATTGGCAGGGGACGGGAGAGGGTAAAATTTGTTGTAAGGCCAGGATTATCCGCTTCAGAAACAGAAAGAGTAAAGTAGAGTACGAGTTTAGGTTCAACGGAGGAATAGTAGAAAAAGTTTAGGAATGCTGCTTTGGGGAATATAAAAGAAGAGGTTCAAGGATGATTGGAAAATGAGAATCCGCATATTGGATGTTATAGGATAGTGTTATGGAGGAGAGACGCGTAGGTAGAAGTAGCAAAAGTTTAATGGAGAAAAAGTAGAAGTAAAGGAGGAATGCTGCTTTGAGGAATAAGAAAGAGGAGGCCAAAGGATGATTAAAAAATGAGAATCCGCATGTTGGATGTGCTAGGTTTGTGTTATAGAGGAGAGACTCGGAAGTGAAAGTAGCGATGGTTTATTGGAGAAATAGTAGAAGTAATGAAGGAATGCTGCTTTGGCGAATAGGAAAGAGAAGGGTCAAGAATGATTGGAAAAGTAGAATCCGCATTTCGGGTGTGCTAGGATTGTGCTAAGAAGGGGAGACTCGTAAGTAAAAGCAGCAAAAGTTTAACGGTGAAATAGTATAAGTAATGGAGGAATGCTACTTCGGGGAAAAGGAGAGAGAAGGTTTAAGGATCATTGGAATTTATAATTCGCATGTGTGATGTGCTTGGATTGTGTTATGGAGGAGGGACTCGTAGGTGGAAGTAGCAAAAGTTTAACGGAAAAATAGTAGAAGTGAAGGAGGAATGCTGCTTTGAGAAACAGGAAAGAGAGGCTCAAGGATGATTGGAAAATGAAAATCCGCATGTTGGATGTGCTAGATTTGTGTAATGGAGGAGAGACTCAGAGGTGAAAGTAGCGATGGTTTAATGGGAAAATAGTAGAAGTAATGAATGAATGCTGCTTTGGCGAATGGAAAAGGTAAGGGTCAAGAATGATTGGAAAAGTAGAATCCGCATTTTGGGTGTGCTAGGACTGTGTTATGGAGGGGAGACTCATAGGTAAAAGTAGCAAAAGTTTAACGGAGAAATAGTAGAAGTTATGAAGGAATGCTGCTTTGGGGAAAAGGAGAGAGAAAGTTTAAGGATCATTGGAATTGAGAATTCGCATGTGTGATGTGCTTGGATTGTGTTATGGAGGAGGGACTCGTAGGTGGAAGTAGAAAAAGTTTAACGGAAAAATAGTAGAAGTGAAGGAGGAATGCTGCTTTGAGAAACAGGAAAGAGAGGCTCAAGGATGATTGGAAAATGAAAATCCGCATGTTGGATGTGCTAGATTTGTGTAATGGAGGAGAGACTCAGAGGTGAAAGTAGCGATGGTTTAATGGGAAAATAGTAGAAGTAATGAATGAATGCTGCTTTGGCGAATGGAAAAGGTAAGGGTCAAGAATGATTGGAAAAGTAGAATCCGCATTTTGGGTGTGCTAGGACTGTGTTATGGAGGGGAGACTCATAGGTAAAAGTAGCAAAAGTTTAACGGAGAAATAGTAGAAGTTATGAAGGAATGCTGCTTTGGGGAAAAGGAGAGAGAAAGTTTAAGGATCATTGGAATTGAGAATTCGCATGACTGATGTGCTTAGATTGTGTTATGGAGGAGAGACTCGTAGGTGGAAGTAGCAAAAGTTTAACGGAAAAATAGTAGAAGCAAAGGAGGAATGCTGCTTTGGGAAACGGGAAAGAGGAGGCTCAAGGATGATTGGAAAATGAGAATCCGCATGTTGGATGTGCTAGAAATGTGTTATGGCGAAGAGACTCGGAGGTGAAAGTAGGAAACATTTAACGGACAAATAGTAGACATACTGAAGGAATGCTGCTTTAGGGAATGGGAAAAGGAAGGGTCAAGGATGATTGGGAAATGAGAATCCGCATTTTGGATGTGCTACGATAGTGTTATGGAGGAGAGACTCGTAGGTGGAAGTAGCAAAACTTTAATGGAGAAATAGTTTTAGTGAAGGAGGAATGCTGCTTTGGGGAACAGGAAGAGGAGGCTCAAGGACGATTGGAAAACGAGAATCCGCATTGTTGGATGTGCTAAGAATGTGTTATGAAGGAGAGACTCGGAGGTGAAAGTAGCGAAAGTTTAACGGAGAAATAGTAGAAGTAATGAAGAAATGCTGCTTTGGGGAATGGGAAAGAGAAGTTTCAAGGATGATTGAAAAATGAGAATCTAAATTTTGGATGTGCTACGATAGTGTTATGGAGGAGAGACTCGTAGGTGGAAGTAGCGAAACTCTAACGGAGAAATAGTAGTAGTAAAGGAGGAATGCTGCTTTGGGGAACAGGAAAGAGGAGGCTTAAGGATGATTGGAAAATGAGAATCCGCATTTTGGATGTGCTAGGATTGTGTTATTGAGGAGAAACTCGGAGGTGAAAGTAGCAAAAGTTCAACGGAGAAATAGTACAAGTGATGAAGGAATGCTGCTTTGGGGTAAAAGGAAATAGAAGGTTCAAGGATGATGAGAGAATGAGAATTCAGATATTCAGTATGCTAAGATTGTGCTATGGTGAAGAGACTTGGGGTTAAAAGTATCGAAAGAGAGTGGGAAGTCTTGACGAAAGATTCTTGAGGTGACTCATGAGGGTTAGTTGGAGTTTTTCAGAATATTATTGAGATGGAAATCGGTAAGAAAGAAACTTAACTAGGTGGGGTAAGACTCACAAAGAGCAGAAGAAATACAGAAGGATCAAAATGGGAAGGTGAGAGACAGTGAATAAAAAAGGATGTGGTATTCAATAAGGGAGTATTGAATGACAGGAGATGGACTTGGAGATGATTATAAGACAAGGAGGGAAAAGATGGAGAATTATGGAATCACAGTACAACAAGTGGCATGAGATGGTAAAATGAGTGGGAGAACTAGAGTACCTAAGAAAATGGAAGAAGGAGGCAGAGTGCAATAGAGTGATGAGTTTAAGAAGTTGAGATGGAAAATTTTGACCCTTCTATCTTTCCTCTATTTTAAGGTGAATTCTGACAAACTTTTTATGCTTCTCCATAGTTATGTTTCCAACAATTGGAATAGATAATGTTTAGGTCAGACACACTGGATTAAACGTAAAAATAGCAAGAGGGCGCAGTCAATACCAAAATGTCTCCGATTTCCTCGGGTAGGGTTTGAGGCTGCTTGTTGTGGTTCAGGGTCTAAATATTTGAGAAACTGCAGAGGTTCGATTCCCAGTGGACTAACACCAAGACACAGGGAACGACAGATTAGTGCCACTCGTGCTCGATCTGGACTACTCTCTTGTGTCGAACACGTAACGCTCATTGTGGATTCACTGCTGTACTACAAAATCTGTAATCAAGACAAGTATCATCCATGTTGGTAGAGTTACAGTGGAAATCGATTTCAATCGAAATTCGATAGGATTGAAGCGTCGTCTGTAAAAACGTTACATGTAAAATTACCCCATACGGCCTTCCATAAACTACATTTCAAACTTCATTTTATTTTAGACCCCCCCCCCACCCTTCTTCTCCATTAGTTGATAACCATTGTTCATTCATGATTTGTCTCAGTTCTTGGATTTTTTTTTGTTTTCGAACCTAAAAGACGAATTTTTTAACACAATTGTTAAGCTTCTAGTCAAAAGATTTTATTGTCCATATAAAGGACTAATGTTCTAAAAAACTGTAGAATTTTGTACCAGAAAAGATGAATGTGACAATGTGGGATACCCAACTGATTACTCAAATTTTAGATAACACGAAACTGGATTTTCAAGCCAACAAGACCAATTCTTCACAAAAATCTTGCTTTTTACCAAAAAATATTACTTTTCTACCATGGAAGGTAACTTCTCGTTCCGAAAAGATGAATTCTCTATAAAACAGTTAAGTATATTAATCAAAGAAGATGCATTCCACAAAGTGGCTCAGCTTTCAACAATGGGCTTTAACTTCCAACAAAATGGTTACATTTTCGATAAAATCGCTGCATTCTACACCTCAAAGATACTTTTTAATTGAAAAAAAGTTACCAGTCATAAATATATTGCCTAAATATGTTTAAAAATTACTTTTCAACCAAAAATTAAACGAGTCCCAAAACATTTCATTCAAACGAAAATACGAGCTCTCAATAAAATATTCTAATCCCCAATCAAAAGGATGAATTCCCAACAAGGAAGTTGATTCCGAATCAAGAAAGATGAATTTTCACTCCTGTAGTCGAATTTTTAACTTTCAAATATCAATTTTGCAACCAAAAATAGAATCCCAAAAACTTCAGCTTTGAAAATCGTTTTGTAACAAATTTCCAACCTGTTCAACTAAATCAATGAAAATTGATTATTTAAGAATGGTTGAATCCTCAAAGCAACAAAAATTATTCGATCATTGAATTTCATTCTAAGATCCTCAAACTCAAATGCAACTATCTGTTAAAGAGGACCGCCTTCCTGCATCCCTTATTTCACAGAAAGTCTTTTTCAATTTCTTGATTGAATAAATTTCAATCTTGTCCTAATGGCATAGAATGTGTTTCGAGAATTGATTAATTGAACTGGTCGGTACAAAACATTCCGTGTTTTCTGGATGGTAAACTGAGTCTTC
>WSXT02195268.1:0-19282 GCA_011762715.2 Neuroterus valhalla
TGGGAAATTTTCAATTTTCAGGCTTAGAAATTGAAAATTTTAAAGAAAAACATTGATAATGGCAATATTCAATATTTGACTCATTATATTTTGGAGATTCTCAGATTTCAAATATTCGTGAAAAATCGTTGATCAAGAATGTATTTTGGAGGGGTAAGGCACCGACGGCTGCTTCCCCTTGACCATTCCGCAACTCGACCTCAGCCTTTCACTTTCCTCCTTCCTCATAACCAGCTCTCTTACTTCAATACTTCTCTACCCCTTCATTCCTGCCCTTTCCAACATTTTCCTATCCAATATCTATTTGATCTGAATCAAAGGTTAATTCTTGCCTGAAGATTGCTAACTGAACCTGCAAGAACTTCTAGAACTCACGATTTCCTCAATGTACCTAATGCTGACTCTCAATGTTTACACAAGAGTATTTCTGAAATATACTAACCTACGATGATGTACTAAAAACTAAATGTTATACTATATCTCCTATTGCAGGATTTAGTTCCCAGTCCGACTTCAATTCTGATGAGGATCGTAAACGTCTTATTCCCTGTTTCGAACCTTCTTCTTCTGGCAGGTTGTCTTTTCTTGAAAATGAGCCAAAACCACTTATTGCTGGCAGCAATAAGTGGCGCATTTTTACGTGGTGGAAACGTAGCAGGTTTCCGCGCCCTGAGAATGCGCCTCGTCTTTATTCCAGGTTATCTCCTCCTGACACTAAACCTGCTCTCGGATACATAGGACGTTTGAAGCTTGTTCCCTTCACGAATCCGTATCGCATATTCCGGTTGGGGAAATTCACTTTTCCTGTTAATAAAGAACTTCAAATTAAAGTGGACAAGTCCTACCTGCCCGTGTATTCTAACCAACAATCTGTAATACAAGGAGAAAATGGTGACATTTTTGCGATATTCATAAGCAATGAAGTTTTCCAAGGAATATATCAAACTGGTACTTACGGTGATAGACGAGTGAAAATAAACAAAAATGACCAAAAAGTGTATCCTCTGACCGACGACGAACTCCTGGATTCTCCAGTGGGTTTTGGTGGCAAAATCAAATCGCATTACAGTTTTTCCACGTGAAGCCAATGTTGATATAAATGACACTTATTCTTAGCAAATGTGTTTGTTGTGCCTGAATTAAGAGTGAAATAAAAAATTCAGTTGAGCCTTATACGTATTCATTCCTATTAGTCTTTGGCCAAAAGAAATGTATCCTTCTGACACAATTAACGTCAGTCTAGAGTTATCCCTTGTCTCTGAAGGACCAGCCATGGTTTTCTTGAAATCCAAAAATTATCTCCTGAATCTCCTTAGTCATGATGTGTCTCACAATACATTCACAGCATCAAAGCGTGCCTTGCTTCACTCTCTGAGCCAAGAGTTATCCGTTAAACCTTCAAATAATCTTGTCATCCATGACAGCTTGAAAATCACCCTCAGGCATTCAAACAAACTTCTAGTTTCCTCAGTACCAACAAATGCTTTTGTACACTTGAAATTATCTTCATATTTTTCATACCTTTGAACCATGCACAAGAACCTCAAGCCCGCTGAAACCACTTAGAGCATCTATGAAAGATTTCATGCATGAAAGGAAAAGCTTTGCTTCGCAATCAATCAGAAATCATCTCTAGCCTCAAGGTGCAAGAACTGACCCTTCCTTCAACCTGAAACAAATCCGTTGAACACAATACATATAAAGACTAATAATGTCTCATTAATACCTCCAAATCATCTATGGATACCAGCAAACACCTTTCGCTTCGTTTGATGTCTATAAGGCATCCCAGATTCTTGGAAAAGTACTCCTTTTTTCCTACAACAACGGAAAATCATCCGTTGATGTTTATGAAAGGAAGGAAAAACGGAAAACTTTGGACAAGTATATCAAAATTAACGACCCAATGTTTCGAGAACGGAACGTTCTCCTCATCAAGAGCATGGATGTAATTATGATAAAAAAATCGTACTTCGACACAGGCGTTTCGTCCCAGATTCACTTGCTAGGGACTCGTCAGCATGGCTGACCACAAGTGAATCTTGCCACAGACGCCTAGGGTTCAACGATGTTCTGTCGACCCTTAGCTTCTTCAAAGTGTCGTATGTATTTAAGCATAGTTCTAGTTCATGTGCATATACATAAATTAGGAATTTTAACGTCCGAGAATTCAATATTTATGAAAGGAAGGAAAAACGGAAAACTTTTGTTGTTAGTAATCCTACAACTCGCTCGGACAAGTATATCAAAATCGAAGACCCAATGTTTAGAGAACACACCGTTCTCCTCATCAAGGGTATGGCATCAAGGGCATTAAATTATTACATCTTGACTCCTTCAGACACTTGACTTACTCCATGGCTGGTGATTACACACCGGACGATATAACCCGGAATCAATTTTTGACGAAAAATAATAATAATAACCCTACCAATGGTGTTCACGCGTTGTCGTCGCGGTAGGGCTTGAGCTTTCCTTCTTCGGGAGGCGGTTATTTCTTCCGGCAGATCGCCCGGACTCCCCCGGAGCCACTGCTTGTTGAGGACAAAGTTTACCTAGAAGTATCCCCGTATACAGAGAGTTGTAGTTGAGGATCTTATCACGAAGGAGAAGGACATCCGTTATATTCTTCTTATCTCAGAATACCAAGCTATGGAGATGAGGCCAAAAGTGGAATCGGCGGTGAAACCATCGGTGGTGAACATCAATTAGAAGAAGCTTCACTACAAGATCAAGTAAAGACTGATGATGCAACACAACATCATCATGGTATTGATGTTCCCCCACAACTTCTCGAGTTGAATTGAAAAAAATGTAGCTGAAGTTATCTGCAAATTCGGCTCTCAAATCGAATTTCTGGTTCAAACGTTACGATAAGATGCGACCAGACGGGACTCATCTTATCTGATCCCGGCTCAGGGCAAGGCTGCAACTTGCTCCATGGTGCAGTCCACTCTCTGACTTCACTCGTTTCCGGAAAATTGTTCAAAATACATATTTGAGTGCTGTGACATTTTTTACAAGGTGCATGGGAATTTTTCTGTTCCTGTTTTGTTTAAAAAACAACACGAAAAATGGAATCTTCTGAGTAAGGAAAATCGAATTCATTTAATCTTTTAATCTATGTTATACGCAGAGCGATAATTTTTTTAAAGTGGTTACACTGCACTAGACTGAAGCACTTTTTTTATATCAAACTTGGTCACAAGTTTTGATTTTAGTTTGAGTTCGTTGAATGAAAGCACGGTGGCAACCATTTTTCCGAATTAGCTTCAGTTTTTAAAATATTCAATTCCTTAATTTGCAGGGCCTTAGACCAACATCAGATGAGAAATATTCCTCAATATTCTATAAATTGATCGATTGAGAGTGTTTCTTCATCATTTTTGTCGATAATTTCAACAATATGATGGATTTTTCAGATTCTTTGTAACTATGGAAAGTACGCGAAAATGAAACATAAAAGAAAATAACAAAGAAATAGACAAGAAACTACGGAATATCACACCTTAGGACATGACTATAAACTACTATTCATTCACTATAAATTTTTCTAGATTCTTCGTGCCCTATTGAAAGGAATAAGTTCACATAACGAGAAATATTTTTCTTTTTGTGGAACTCCTTCAACGATGGAGCAGCTGTTGCCTTTCAAATTTCCGAACAACAGATGTCGAAAAAGTACCTATCCACGAGTTTAATCAAGCAAATGTCTAACAGACGATTCAACAGATGGCGAGGCATAAACATGTAATATTCTGTCGATTGATAGAAATAAACACATGCATAATATATTATTGAATAATGTCTATAAATAATGATATTATTATATTTTTCTACATTTTGACTGCGGATTCGTAAAAACCGAGTTTGAAAATCCCCTTATTCCAATTTAGAAAGAATGAAAAAATCGATCAAGCATACTGGACCAGCGTGTTGGATCCGCCAATTGTTTTTGGGAATTTCGACTTCAGATTTATAAGCAGCGGACCCGAAAACTCCGTTTTACCGATTCGGGAATAAATCAAAAACTTTTTTTAGCATATTTGAATGCCATTTTGGATCCGCTATTTTATTTTCAGAGATTTCGACTTTGGATCCTTAATGAGCGACCATGAAAACCCCTTACACCAATTTGGAGAGAATATAAAAATTTATTTTGCATACTCATCCACCATATTGGATCTGCCATTGTGGTTTCGAAATTTTTGACGCCAGATTCGTAATCAGTGACTCCAAAAACTTCCAAGAAGAAAATTTTGCCAATTTTATAAATTTTTTCCAATTTTGGATTGCTTTTTGGGATTCTGACCCATTGTGCGTGGTTCCGGTTCCGGCGAAGAGTTTCCAGAAGAGTTTCCAGAAGATCATTGAACATCCTGATCTAATGCCGACCTTATGCTCAAACGAACACGTATATGTTGCCTAAAAAATCAGATGCTCGAGGTGACGAAAAGACGTGCTGGTCCACATGGGAAGAGCAGAGTTTTGAGTTAGAGCCACTTGGTTTTGATAACGATAATGGCATGGTGGACCACACGTGGGGAGGGAGGGGTCAAAAAGTGACCAAAATTGGGCCACGTAGTTTATGGGCGCCCCCCAACATCCTAACCGGAGAACAGAAAGGATGTTGCGAGAACTTGCGGGACAGCAAATGTCTAGTTATCATGGACGCTGTGGCCATGAAGCAAGCTAGGAAAGATCAGAGAAACTTGCACATGGGTTACATTGACTAGAACTAAGCGTTTCCTTCGGTACCACATGACTATTTGGTTCAAGTTTTGAAAATTTACAAGATCTATTCACACTTCCTAGGTCGTGCGATGGTGCATTGGGAATCAGAAATCCAATACTTCGATCATGGACTACCGAAGACAACTAGATTGATTCGCATTAGGACGGGTAATTTTCAAGGGGACTCCTTTAGAGAATTCTGGTTCTTTTTAGCGGTGAATCCATTGAGTCAAACACTAAATGGTTTGGTTAAAGATTACCTTTCCAGATGAAGTATTCAACTTTCATAACGAATTTCTTTTTTTATGGAATTCATCGCTTTTTGATCCGGAAATTCACCTACTTTTGTAGAAAATTCAACTGTTCTGTTGAAAATAAATCTAGTGTGGTTGAGGATTGAACTATACAACTTTGGAAGATGTTCAGAAGGCATTCAATTATGGTGTTTTATAGATAGTCTAAAAACTTTGTCTTAAGAGCTCAGCTTATAAACACAAGCCCCTTGGAAATACTATGAAAAGCTTTTTTTGGAAGATAATTGTATTTTTCAATAGACATTCTTCCACGAAAACATGTTTCAATAATTCTCTCTTATCAAGGATCGAAGTAAAAATTCAATCCCTATATACTCTTATTGAAATCAAGTTTCAAAATATTACGTAAATTTTTCCACATTGCATGAATTATGTACTCAGTTTAAGCAAGCCCAGTGACGTCATTTTTTCCTCCGACGCTGACTAATAAAACATGGATATTTCAGAAGGACAAGCTTATCACCTTAATAAGGTAAGATGAACACTATACTTGAATCAAGCTCCATGAAATTCATTAGTTCTAAACAGTTCACAAGATTCTTGATCAATATATAAGTCAGTTTTCTCTCTGCTTGAAGAAATGAAGAATTTTTGCTCTTTAATTTCATTCTTGGCGGTTGTCATTATGTCTACTGGTGAATATATAAATACATATCTATCATTTTAGTTCATCCGAAGTATTTTACTGATAAAAATTTGTCTGATGTCCTCCTCGTTCCATCACTACTCCTATCTTTTACCAAATCATTCCCCGCTTGCCTAAAAGAGTCCAAGTTTTATTTCAATTCATCCATTAATGTGTGTGCTCGTATAAGACGCTTCTATGCGAGCGTACAAACTCAATGAAAATTTTTCATCAATGGTGAGGAGAGAATTTGTCATTCCTTGCATAAATGTTAGCGTAAACTTTTGAATGTTTCTGTCGCGTGACAACTACCTCAACTCTGATCGTCTTCACACCAATAAGCAGACACGTAGGCATTTGTAGAATGGGTAAGAGATGCAAACGGCATACAGGTATCCTTACATTTTTCTGCACTATTAATTCCATTGTTTTTAAAATCCGGTCCTACCAAAGCCAGACTCTTCCCTGCAGATTGCTAAGTGAAACTCCAAAAAGTTCCAGGACTAACACTTTCCTCAATGCACTGAATTCTGACTCCTAATATTCATACAAGATGAGTTCTGAAATATTCTAACTTACGGTGATGTACTCAAAACTGAATGTAATCCTATTTCTCTCATTGCAGGATTAGGTTCTCAGTCTGACTTGAATTCTGATGAGAATCGTAAGCCTCTTATTCCCCGTCTAGAACCTTCTTCATCTTGCAGGTCATCTTGTTCTGAAAATGAGCCAAAACCAGTTATTGCTGACAGGTTTCCTCTTCCTGAGAATGCGCCTCGTCTTCGTTCCAGGTCACCTTCTCCTGACATTAAACCTCCTGCTGACACAAAACCTCCTCTTCGTGTCAGATCAAGATCTCCTTCAGCCAGAGCTGATCGTCCAGTACTTGGACATGGACGCGGATATTTGGGACGTTTGACGCTTGTTCCCATCACGAATCCGTATCGCTTATTCCAAATTGGAAGATTCACTTTTCCTGTAAATAATGAACTTCAAATTAGAGCAGGCAGGACTTCCTATCGGCCCGTGTATACTAACGAACAATCTGTATTATTAGGAGGAAATGGTGACATTTTTGCGATATTGATAAGCAATGATGTATTCAAAGGATTATATAAACCTGATACTTACGGTGACAGACGAGTAAAAATAAACGAAAACGACCGGAAAGTATATCCTTTGACCGACGATGAAGTTCGGGATTCTCCGATAGGTTTTGGTCACAAAATCAAATCGCATTATAGTGTACGTTGGATTTGACAACTTTTCTGTGTTGAGATAATGCTGTAATAAATGACACTTATTTTTAGCAAGTGTATTTGTTGCTCGTTAATGAGGAGCGAAATGGAAAATTCAGTTAAGCCTTCTACGTATTCATTTATATAAGTTTTTGGCCAAGACAACTATATTCCCTCCGACACAATAAGCGTTAGTCTAGAATTATCCTTTGATTCTGAAAGACCATCCATAGTTTTCTCGAAATCCAAAAATTATCCCTCGGATCTCCTTAGTCATGATGTGTCTCCTAACACATAAGAATCGTCTTAACGCATCAAAAAAAACCTCTACCTCATCTTACAACTTTTATTCATTCCCAGACACCTTACGACCACTCCTGTCTCTCCTGAGACTGAGTACATAGGAAATACCCTGCATTTTTTCAACAGCTAACCATAATCCCCAACTTGATAACCCTCAGGCATTCAGAACAATTTACAGTTTTTCCTATACCAGCAAATCGTTTCGTACGCTTGAATTTATATAATGTTATCACCTTTGTCTCTTTGCGCATGCATCAATACCTTCGGGCACATAAAGACTAATAATGCCTTCTTCATACCTTCAAATCATCTCTGTACACCAGCAAACACTTTTCGTTCCATTTAATACCTATTGATCATCCCAAGTTTTTGAGAAAATCCCCCCTATTTTCTAGCAACAGCGGAAAATCATCCGTTGCGTTTGGTCGCTTGAGTTCCAAAATCCCTCGTGAGTCTCATAGCACAATAAAAATTATCCGCGTACACTCCGAAATCAGCCCTGTCATTCACCTGCACGAGTATACTGCATCCAGCACTCAACTTCAATCTCGGTCTATTTCAAGACCTGAAACTCATCCCTGGACACCTAAAAACTGCTGGTGCCCCTTCAAATACCTAATAATAATAATAATAATAATCTCGAAATCACCCTCAAAATTGATTCAACGAATTTCGCTACTAGGAGAGGTTTTTTCACATTCATTATAAAGTGATTTTCGAACCTAGGTGCCTCATTACGACGCTTACCCTCCCGACTCTTACCTTTATGTGACCATTCACTCCTCCAACCTCTCAAAATATGGGAGCCATATACACAAACTCTTCCATCTCCTACACCGTTGTCAGTTTATACTTTATATCCTCTCCATTATACCTCCAACCTCCTCTCCTGGACATCACAACCTTTAACTTTTTTGCATTTAGCTCCAACCTACTCTTATACGGGTATCTCCTCAACCTCACCATTTTCTCCTTTAATGCCTCCCCATCTCTTGCCAGGAACACTATGCAATATGCATACGCAAGAGACTAAATTCAAGCTTCTCCTATCCTCATAATTTCCTATTCCTCTCAATTTCCACGATTGAAATCGCGGAAACCCTCTGGAATAATGTATTCTCCTCTCACCCACCTTACCTTCTTCTTAAGACATCTTTCTACTCTTGTCTCTCCAATCGACACCAACGACCCTCCCACTATCTACTGACGGAAAGGCGCATTTGAGATCTTCAAAAAATGCCTACGCCTAAGTCCTCTTCTTCGCTATTTCCGCATCTAGAACGTGCTGCAAAATATGAATATTATTGCCATCAAAGCCGGCTGCCCTTGATCTTCCTAACTTTCTTATTTGATTTTCTATGTCTTCTACATTTTCCCGTTCATTCCATCCCCATGCTTTCTCAACCTATTTCTTATTTTCTACACGCCCCCTTCTGGCATAAAACATCTGAGCTCTTCTACCAGAACTTTCTTCCTTTCTTGCTCTTCCCTCCAACATATTGAACTAAATAATTCACCCATTTATTGATACAAATCATTGCATGTTTAATAGGGTTCTTCTTTTACCTCACTTCCCCCCCTCACTGCTCTTCATTATACACATTTGCACTCCCTTTTTCTCACTGAACATATTTTCCTTTCATTCTCCTCATTTCTCTTACCTTCTTTATTCGCTTTTCCTTTTTACCTTCCACATACTTATTCATGGAGTAGACTTGAAGCGTACTCTCGCATATTTTGTTTATCCATTCAATAATAGAAATTGTTGCATGTTCTGAGAATGTTAAGAGATGAAAAGATAAAAATAAGCAAAAGAGTCCAGCAAGCGCTCCGCAAAAATGATTTTTTATTCCTCAGCTTGTGGTAAATCAGATCGCCCATACACGCCTTTCCTTTACTACACTCTTCCACAATTTCAGTTCTCATCACCTCATTTCTCGCTCCCTGTTGAGTGTGCTCAGATTGGAAACTGGAGCCACTAACTAACACACACGCCGTATGTGAGTAACACGGCCAGTCACGGCTCGACGTATACGTATACGTCGAGCCGTATCGCTCACGCACAGCGCGCGTGTGTTAGTTAGTGGCTCCAGTTTACTATCTGAGCACACTTTCACTTTATAATTTTTCCCTACTTACCACTTCACTCTCATACTCGCCGTCACTACTTTCCTCCTACCTCACTTATTTTTACACCATTTCCCTCCTCACCCCTTTTTATTACATCCTAATTTTTCATGTGACTTATACCCTTTATGGGACCTTTCTATCAATCCTGACAACCCAATTTGTATAATAAATTTGAAAGGGACCTACTCGTACATGATTTATATGATTCTTCCATATTGAATGTGTTCTTTCCTCTCATTAAAGGGGTTATTTTTCAACTCTATTAAAAATCGACTTATTATTGCATTCTTGAAAGATGATTTTATTGTGTACGAAATTGAAAAATATCTTTATTCCATGCTGCAAGGGATTATGCAGGTTTTTTACGCCTTGCGTAAAACCTCGCTGTTATTTTGGAAATTTATGAAAAATCTTCTGTTGGTTTTGCACCGAATATTTTTTATGTAAACTATATATATATTTATATATTTTGGAAATGGGTTAGGAAGACTAGAAAAGGAAATATTAGCACTGAGGTAGTCGGAAATAACTATGCTGACTGTAAAATTGTATGGGATTTGGACAAAGTGCAAGACTGTATGCGGGTTTCCTTTAATAAGGTGTATGAAGGTGATGTCGTGGAGCACGACAGCAGTGACACTGATACGGATACGTTAGACGATTTCAATGTAGGCGGCGGAAGCAAAATCGGTATCGAGGACACTATTTCCGTAATGAAAAAACTGGAGAATGGTAGGGCTGCCGGTGTAGATGGTATCACCTCTGGAAATCCTTAGTTCGGTAGCGGATATTTGTTTGCGTGATTGCGTGAATTGATGAATGTGTGCTGTAAATAGCGAAGTTCCGAGTGATTGGAGAAAGGCGATTATTGTCCCAATCTACAAGAAAAAGGGAGATCCAGGCGACTAAAATATTTGTAGAGCAATGAGCCTTCTAAGTACTGTAGGACAAATATCCATCAAAATAATTAATAATAAAGTCATGAGAGTAACAGAGGAGAGCATATGGGAAGTTTGATGTGGACTTATGCCAAGGAGATCATGTGCAGATCCGATATTCAGCTTGAGAGGGATCACGGAACAAAGCCTTAGAGTAAATAAAACAGTTTTCTGTGCATTTCATGATCTGGAAAAAGCTTTCGACGAGGTAAACAGAACTAAATTTTGGGGGTTCTGAAAAGAATATGGAATGACTGGGTCGCTTCTGAAAGCAATACAAGCAATACATAATGGTAGCAAAGCAAGTGTGATAGTAAATGGACAACTAAGCGACTGGTTTATATTAGGCAAGGCGTTAGGCAAGGCGTTGGGCAAGGATGCGTTATGTCATCTTGGATGTTTAATATGTGCATGGACAAATGTTTGAGAATGGCTCTATTGGACGAGGAATGTGTTGATCTTGGGACAGTGAAATTTCGTGGCCTTCCGTTCGCAGATGACAAATCGTAACGGCAGAAACAGCAGATGATTTGCAGAGGATATGGAGCATACTGGATACCAGCATGAAGAGCATGGGTCATAAAATTAACTTCAATAAAACAAAAATCATGGTGTTTGAATGTAATGATGTAAAAACACATTGCAATATTACCCTGAAGGGAAAAAATATAGAACAAGTTGATCATTTCGTGTATCTTGGAAGCTCTTAAAGAATGTGGTGTAGAAACACAAGAGCCCGTATGAAAAGATGCATGGATATGGAGAAAGCAAGATACTAATTGGCCCGTGTAAGGATATCGCTTAGTGAAATATTTTAATAGCTTCGCGAAACTTTCTGTACGGTGTGTTTGCTAGAGAGATCAGGAAGCGATCCGTGTCAGAGCGATGTCACATTATATTTCTGGATTGTTATAAGTTCTTTCATAGGTCATGATTCATAGTTTATGTACCCCTTTTCCCGAAAGAAGTTCCGAATGGATAAATATTTTATTTAGCACTCTATAAAAATGACCAACTTTCGTCCCGGAAAATATGGATAAATGTGACATATATTTCCTGTGAACAGAATGAGCAGGGCGAAAGTAAAATTTGCGGGGCAGAAGTAAAATTGACATTTTCTTTTCTCACAATTCCTTGCACAGTATTATTTGCTTGATGATGAAGAGGCCCAAAAATTGGGTAGCAAAAAAATGGGCACGATCGAGAGTAGAATAAAATGCTATGTGTAACACGGGACGGAAGGAGACTTCTTCCCGAGTGATTGTTGTCCTTGCGCGGAGATTCATCCTCTAGGAAAATCGACCTATTTCGCAAATTGATTCGCAATGTACTCTTTGAACAAAAATTTTTCAAAATTTTTTTCTCAAGGCGAGCAATCAAGCTATGCATCAATATTTTCCCTCATCCTTATTTCCTTTTCTTTTCATAATTACAATTACTTTCTTTATTTGAGATTCTACGTTTGGAAATCAACATTTCTGGAGGATAAAGAAGTGTCCTTTTTCGTTTAAAGGCTAGAAAACAGAGGAGTTGGCTAGGGGTTAAACGTTCCAAATAACGTTCTGAAGATAGACAGAAGAGGGGAGAATTTCGAAGACAAAGGGAAGGAGTGTTTTCAAAGAGATAGGAAAGGTGGAGGGTAATCAAACCAGGAGAACGTCGCGATCGCGACGTTTAAGTCAGCATTTTCAGCAACACTCTACCATTCGGCATTTCTCCCTTGGTCACGTATTAAATCCATAGAATCGGCTCGACTGCAGTATGCGTAAACGTTAAGGGTGTTCAAAAAGAAGAGGTTCGAATTTCAACTTCAATTTATTATCTCTCAGAGGAGAAGTCATATAGAGCAATTTATTAAAACTTCGTAGGACAATTCGAAATGCAGTTTAATAATTCGAAAGAGAATTATGGTTTCCTCTAGGATCCCAAAAAATTTGTAATGAATTCTGAATGAATTTCAGTATTTCGGAGAATAAGAAAAACTTTCAAGGATTTTCTAATGGATTCAAAAAATCTCAATAAATTCTGAAGGATTCTTGAAATCCATTGATATTCTTCGAAATTCCCAAGAGTTTCCAAAGGAATAGGACAGATTCAGAATATTCCAGTAATTCGAAATATTCCGAAGGAATTTTTAATATATTTTATTCACACAAAAAGGAGTTAAGGATGAAATAAAAGATTCCAAATAAATCTGAGAAGAATTTTGACGATCTTGAGGCATGTATAAGTACTTTGAAAGATTCCTTGAAAACTTCAGTATAATGGAATAAATTGTAGGGAATTCGGGGGATAATGAAATATTCCTAGAGATTTTTAGAAGCTTGAAAAGATGAAGGTATAATCAAAGATGCAAATAAATTTAAAATATTTGAAGCTAATGTTCAAGTTTTCAAGACTTCCTGACAGACTTTGATCATTTGTGACGATATTCGTGAATTTTCGGGGACTCACAAGAATTGATATGCGTATGTAAAGATTAAAACGACCAGACGGAACGCATCTTATCTGATCCCGGCTCAGGGCAAGGCTGCAACTTGCTCCATAGTGCACTCTACTCTCAGACTTTATTCGTTTCTGGAAAATTGTTGAAAATACATATGTGAGTGCTGTGACATTTTTTACAAGGTGCATTGAAATTTTTCTGTTTCTGTTCTGTTTAAAAAACAACCAGAAAAATGGAATCTTCTGAGTCAGGCAAATCGAATTCATTTAATCTTTTAATCTATGTTATAAGTAGAGCGCTAATTTTTTTAAAGTGGTTACACTGCACTAGACTGAAAGACTTTTTTTATATCAAACTAGGTCACCAGTTTTCAATTCTAATTTGAATTTGCTGAATTAAAGCACGGTGACAACCATTTTTTCGAATTAGCTTTAGTTTTCAAAATATTCAAATCCTTAAGTTGCAGGGCCTTAGACCAACTTCGGAAGAGAAATATTCCTCAATATTCTATAAATTGATCGATTGAGTGTTTCTTCATCATTTTTGGCGAGAATATCAACAATTTGATGGATTTCTCAGATTCTTTGTATGAAATAGAATAGTGTTTATATTCTATTTACATTTTCTATGTGGAATAATGTGTCCTGATAAATCCACATTCAAAAAAATGTACAAAATTCGTATCTTGAAGGCCTCGAAACCTAGAAGTTCAAGAATTCAATATTCGAGAAACTGAAGCTCATTCGGAAAAATGACGGATATCACACCTTAGGATGTAACTATAAATCACTATACATTCAATATAAACTTTTAAAGATTTCTCGTGCCCTATTAAAAAGAATGGATTCACATAACGAGAATTATTTTTCTTTTTGTGGCATTCCTTCAACGATGGTGCAGCTGTTGCCTTTCAAATTTTCGAAGAGAAGATGTCGAAAAAGTACCTATCCACGAGTTAAATTAAGCAATTGTCTAACAGACGAATCAACAGATGACGAGGCATAAAAATGTAATATTCTGTCGATTGATAGAAATAACCACATGCATAATATGTTATTGAATAATGTCTTCGAATGATGATATTATTATTTTTTTCTACATTTTGACTTTGGATTCGTAACGACCGAGTTTGAAAATCCCCTTATACCAATTTAGAAAGAATAAAAGAATCAATCAAGCATACTTGACCAGCATATCGGATCCTCCAATTTGTTCTTGGGAATTTCGACTTCAAATTTATAAGTAGCGGCCCCAAAAACCTCCTTCTATCGATTCGGGAATGAATCAAAAACTCTCCTGAGCATACTTGAATGCCATTTTGGATCCGCTATTTTATTTTCGGAAATTGCGACTTTGGATCCGTAATGAGCGACCATGAAAACCCCCTCATATCAATTTGGAAAGAATATGAAAATTTATTTAGCATACTCATCCACCATATTGGATCTGCCATTGTGGTTTCAAAATTTTTGACGCCAGATTTGTAATCAGTGACTCCAAAAACTTCCAAGCAAGAAAATTTGACCAATTTTATGAACTTTTTCTAATTTTGGATTGCTTTTTGGGATTCTGGCCCACTGTGTGTGGTTCCGGCTAGAAATGGAAATAGCAGGCAAGAACCCTGTAATGGAGCCTACCATCATCACAGACTCAGACGTTTCAGCGGTTTTGGAGAGATCCGGTGAATAGGAAGCTCCAGGTTCGGACATGGTGCACTACTTATGCTACAAATACCAAATGCGTTGGCGAAGAGTTTCCAGAAGATCATTCAACATCCTGATCTAATGCCGAACCTTATGCTCAAAAGAACAACGTATGTTGCCTAAAAAACCAGACGCTCGAGGTACATCTGAATTTCAACCAATCGCCTGGCTCCCAACAATCTATAAGTGCCTCACAGGGGTCATCGCAGATAAGGTTTACCAGCACTGTAATGAGAATAAGGGGCCTTCCATGAACGATGTGGCTTCTTTAGAGGTCCCACATGGGACAGCAAAGGTCTAGTTATCATTGACGCTGTGGCCATGAAGCAAGCTAGAAAAAATCAGAGAAACTCGTACATGGCTTAAATTGACTAGAACTAAGCGTTTCCCTCGATACCACATGACTATTTGGTTCAAGTTTTGAAAATTTACAAGATCTATTCACACTTCCTAGGTCGTGCGATGATGCATTGCGAAACAAAAATCCGAAACTTCGATCATGGACTACCAAGGACAACTAGATCGATTCGCATTACGATGGGTATTTTTAAAGGGGACTCCTTTAGAGCATTCTGGTTCTTTCTAGCGATGAATCCATTGAGCCAAACACTAAATAGCACACCTCTGCTTTTCAACAGTTGCAAATCATCACCAGCCCTGACGCAACAGACCCGTTGCTTCAACGTGAAAAGAATGCTTTGGATTTCCAGGAAATTCCTGTTTCTTTCAGCAGGGGCAAACATCATCCCTAAATATTCACTTATTACCTTGCTCGCATGGCACTTCAACCCATCTTTTTGGGCCTGGAAATGGATTTCAGATCAATTCTAAAGTCACTAAAAATATTGTTTCCATTGTAACGAAGCAATATATACAATGATGATTATGCAGCCAGTTTTTGGTGGTGGGAAAGTATTGCTCTCTGTTGGAATTGCTTCTGTTTAGTTAAAGATTACCTTTCCAGATGAAGTATTCAACTTTCATTTCGAATTTCTTTTTTTATGGAATTCATCGCTTTTTGATCCGGAAATTCACCTCCTTTTGTAGAGAATTCAACTGTTCTGTTGAAAATAAATCTAGTGTGGTTGAGGATTGAACTATACAACTTTGGAAGATGTTCAGAAGGCATTCAATTATGGTGTTTTATAGATAGTCTAAATACTTTGTCTTAAGAGCTCTGCTTATAAACACAACCCCTTTGGGAATACTATGAAAAGCTTTTTTTGGAAGATAATTGTATTTTTCAATAGATATTCTTCCACGAAAATATGTTTCAATAATTCTCTCTTATCAAGGATCGAAGTAAAAATTGAATCCCTATATACTCTTATTGAAATCATGTTTCAAAATATTACGTAAATTTGTCCACATTGCATGAATTATGTACTCAGTTTAAACAAGCCCAGGGACGTCATTTTTTCCTCCGGCACTGACTAATAAAACATGGATATTTCAGAAGGACAGGCTTATCACCTTAATAAGGTAAGATGAACACTATACTTGAATCAGGCTCCATGAAATTCATTAGTTCTAAACAGTTCACAAGATTCTTGATCAATATATAAGTCAGTTTTCTCTCTGCTTGAAAAAATGAAGAATTTTTGCTCTTCAATATCATTCTTGGCGGTTGTCCTTATTTCTACTGGTGAATATATAAATATATATCTATCATTTTAGTTCATCCAAAGTATTATACTGATAAAAATTTGTCTGATGTTCTCTTCGTTCCATCACTACTCCTATCTTTTACCAAATCATTCCCCGCTTGCCTAAAAGAGTCCAAGTTTTATTTCAAGTCATCCATTAATTTGTTTGCTCGTATAGGACGCTTCTATGCGAGCGTACAAACTCAATGAAAATTTTTCATCAATGTTGAGGAGAGAATTTGTCATTTCTTGCATATATGTAAGCGTAAACTTTTGAGTGTTTCTGTCGCGTGACAGCTACCTCAACTCTGATCGTCTTCACACCAATAAGCAGACCCGTAGGCATTTGTAGAATGGGTAAGAGATGCAAACGGCATACGGGGATCCTTATATTTCCTGCACTATTATTTCCATTGTTTTTTTACTCCTGTCTTCCCGAAGCCTAACTCTTCCCTGAAGATCCCTTAGTGAACCTTCAAGAAGTTCTAGGACTAATACTTTCCTGAATGTACTGAATGCTGGCTCTCAATATTCCTACAAGATGATTTCTGAAAAATTCTAACTTACGGTGATGTACTCAGAACTAAATGTTATCCTATTTATCTTATTGTAGGATTGAGTTCTCAGTCTGACTTGAATTCTGATGAGGATCGTAAGCCTCTTATTCCCCGTCTTGAACCTTCTTCATCTGGGAGGTCACCTTCTTCTGAAAATGAGCCAAAACCAATTATTGCTGACAGGTTTCCTCTTCCTGAGAATGCGCCTCGTCTTCGTTCCAGGTCACCTCCTCCTGGCACTTAACCTCCTGCTGACACAAAACCTCCTCTTTGTGTCAGATCAAGATCTCCTTCAGCCAGAGCTGATCGTCCAGTATTTGGACATGGACGCGGATATTTGGGACGTTTGACGCTTGTTCCCATCACGAACCCGTATCGCTTATTACAAATTGAAAGATTCACTTTTCCTGTAAATAAAGAAC
The DNA here is from genome assembly GCA_011762715.2 of Neuroterus valhalla. Taxonomy (NCBI): domain Eukaryota; kingdom Metazoa; phylum Arthropoda; class Insecta; order Hymenoptera; family Cynipidae; genus Neuroterus; species Neuroterus valhalla. Next base: position 17,057 of record WSXT02195268.1, read on the forward strand.
TTCAAATTAGAGCAGGCAGGACTTCCTATCGGCCCGTGTATACTAACCAACAATCTGTATTATTAGGAGAAAATGGAGACATTTTTGCGATATTGATAAGCAATGATGTATTAAAAGGATTATATGAACCTGATACTTACGGTGACAGACGAGTAAAAACAAACGAAAACGACCAAAAAGTGTATCCTTTGACCGACGACGAACTTGCGGATTCTCCTATAGGTTTTGGTCACAAAATCAAATCGCATTATAGTGTACGTTGGATTTAACACACTTTTTTGTGTGGAGATAATGTTGTCATAAATGAAACTTATTTTCAACGAGTGTATTTGTTGCTCGTTAATTAAAAGCGAAATAAAAAATTCAGTTCAGCCTTCTACGTATTCATTTCTATTAGTCTTTGGCCAAAAGAAGTTGTAACATTTTCGATATTCTTTCCTAACCAGGGATTATTTTTCAATGACAAACATCGGTATTTATTGACCGAGCATCAAGCAAGTACATGAAAAGAATCATGAATTACACAATATGATGATGATTTTGTGGTAGTAGAGCTGTTGCATTTCAAACTTGCCTTAATGACATCAAAAATCATTGACAGTCTCGTTTGATTTGCCTTTTCTGTGTCCTGTTCAGTGGATAGTAGCCAATATAATGAATTGACTCTAATACTGATTGGACATTAGAAATAGCCCTAACCATTTCAAAATTCAATATTTCAATTAGGCTCAATTTTTTAGAACCAAAGATTGTGGATTCACTCAAGGGAGAGATTAAAAAGGGATTAAAAATACCGGAATTCAAATGTGAATTCAAGTAATGTAACGAATCTAGTAGCTCGCAACCCTCTCTCACGCCGCAGGGTTACTTGACAGGTGACGCCCGATCACTAAACGTATCGTGTCTCGAAACTCCCTTGCTTACAGAAAACGTCCTTATCGGAGGAACCTCCAGCAAGAAGTGGCCGTAAATCCTTGTACCGGGATCAATATATTACCTGCATCAGTCCCGCGCTTTTTCCAGGTATTCCCGCCTATGCTCGCGCATTTATTGTTGTCACAATTTTTAGAACGATCTTTCCACTTCCTTTAATTTTGGAGTTTACAATTTCTACTTTGAGTTACGGGCGTACCTATTTAAATTGTCACCCGTGCCCTAATGCTTAGAGAATACGTTCGAAAATTATTATTAGAAAAATTATAATAATATGAGAGTGGACTGGACCGTCTCAAACTATATTCCCTCTGACACAATAAGCGTCAGTCTAGAATTATCCTTTGACTCTGAAGGACCATCCATAGTTTTCTCGAAATCCAAAAATTATCCCCGGATCTCCTTAATCATGATGTGTCTCCTAACACATAAGAATCGTGTAAACGCATCCAAAAAAAACCTCTACCTCAGATAAAACTTATAATCATTCCCAGACACCTAGCGACCACTCCCGTCTCTTCTGAGACTCAGTACAAAGGAAATACTCTGCATTTTTCAACAGCTTACCATAATCCCCAGCTTGATAACCTTTAGGCATTCAGACAAATTTAAAGTTTTTCCTATACCAGCAAATCGTTTTGTACGCTTGAATTTATCTGTATATTTTTCAACACCTTTAAATCATTCACAGGAACGCTGATGCCCCTTCAAGAATCCATGGAACAAATCATGCACGAAAGAAAAAGCTTAGCTTTTCAAACGATTAGAAACCATCCCTAGCTCCAAGGCGAAAGACGTGTCTTTCTTCAACCTGAGAAAAATCCGTTGAACCTCTTGAAAATTCCTGTCGCTTTCAGCATGCTATAAACATTTCAAAATATAATGTTATCACCTTTGTCTCTTTGCGCCTGAACCAATACCTTCGGGCACATAAAGACTAATTATGCCTTTTTCATACCTTTAAATCATCTCTGTACACCAGCAAACACTTTTCGCTCTATTAAATACCTATTGATCATCCCAAGTTTTTGAGGAAGTACCCCCTCTTTTCTAACCACAGCGGAAAATCATCCGTTGCCTTTGGTCGCTTAAGTTCCCAAATCCCTCGTGAGTCTCATAGCACAAATAAAATCATCCGCGTACACTCTGAAATCAGCTCTGTCATTTACCTGCACGAGTATACTGCATCCAGCACTCAACTTCAACCTCGGTCTATTCTGAGCTCTAAAACTCCTCCCTGGACCCCTAAATACTCCTCGTGCCCCTTCCAATACCTCATACTCATAATAATAC
>WSXT02195279.1:0-19282 GCA_011762715.2 Neuroterus valhalla
CTACTACAAGAAACCGTACTTACAATTTTTGAGTCTTGGAAAAAAAAGTCCAAAAAAATGTTCAAAATGCTTCCCCCCTCTGATTCTTCATACAAAATAGCTGGTTGAAGAACTCATCCTGTCTTTTCGGTCCCTCAAAATGTGTGCTTAAGGGTAATCTAATCCGATCATTCTTTCGAAAGTTATCGAGTACACAGATTACAGACTACATATAGACAGACAGACACCTTCGTAAAAACCATTTTTTCTGACTCAGGGGGTCTCAAAACGTGGAGATTTCGTCAAATCCGCGAAAGTCAATTTTCACATACAACCAATACCTTCACATTCAGAATGAGAATGTAAAAAGAAATTTCAACTTTCTTTCCGAACTGGAATTCAACATTTTTTATAAAATCAGCTGTTGCACTTATGAAGTCAAAAAGTGTGTTAAGAGTAGAAAAGTGTCTGTTCAGAAGCGTAAGAAAATCTTGTCGATCAACCAAAAAGAAAAAAAAAAGAAATTCCAACTTTCATCCCGAGAAAAAAAATGAAAGAATAAGAACTTTCAATTTTCTTTCCGAGCTGGATTTCAACATTTTTGATAAAATCAGCTGTTGCTCCACATTTTCATTCTATTTCGTTTTTATGGAAAAAGGTGATTTCTTGCTAAAGTTTGACTTGCTCTCTCTAGATTCAGTCGAAGTTGGATTTCGAAATGAAAACTACCCGTCTTCTAAGAATATGGTCAGCAACAAATATATAGAGCTATTTTTAGTCAAGATTTTGATTATTTAGCATTTTTTTATATCTTGTTCCGTTTTTCCAACAATTTGAAAGTTCCATTTTCAATGTTTTTTCACAATCGTAGCAAAAATTACGCATATTTAAAAAAAAATGTTTGGAGGACATTTGTAAATCATTTGAGATGAACTTGGTTAAATTTTTTTGTCTCTTGCCTAGTTTGTCCAGGAAATGAACTTTTCTTATTTCTAATTACATATTTTACAATGAGAAAGAGCCAAAAGTGTCTTATCGAGAAAATACTTGAGAGAAATTTTGTAGATTTTCCAAGAATAACTGTTTCGTTATGTAACATTTCTTCGTATTTTAACCAGTTTTACCGAAAATGTAACTTTTTCATGTTATTTTTCATGATCCAATTAAAAACAATGCTTCTCATCAAAAAATAGTATCACGCGAATTTGAAAATGCTTTAGAGAAAATAAATTTAATGTGTAAGAACAACAGAAAGTTATATTCGATTCCTAAGAATCGACTTCAGCCTAAAGTTGGACAACTGACATAAATGTCACTTGAGATCATTTGAAACAAGACTTTACTCGTCCCTGTATAGAAAGTTTTTTATTCCCATCAAAGCAGTAATCCCAATAATGGCATTCAATCAAAAATACATGTACGGCTATACTTGTGTCACAAGTATTATTGCCATTTTGGTATTTATTTATGGAACCATTTCTAAACCTTTATCAGAATCAAAATTTTCAGACAAAAATGATTTTCCGACTACAATTAATGATGTCAGGTATTTAGATAAATTTGTTGGAAGTTTACTCATCTTTGCTCACAAATTACTATTTTCCATAACTTATTTTTAAACTTATAATTCGCTTCCAGCATAAAACCACAAAAATTCTACTACTCACATGTTGAGAAACTTATTCTGTTCGTGATCGACGGATTTGGAACAGAAGATTTAGATGATTTAAATTTTGATTATGTTTCAAAGCTCATAAAACGAGGGAATGCTTGTTTTTTAACTTATAAAACTCAACCATTTTCGAACTCCCTACGCAAAATTAAAGTGATTTAAATTTCCTCCAAAAAATTAAGCAAAATTATTCAAATTATTAAAGTAAAGTTAGATCAGATCAAAATTATTAAAACATTTTTATTGAATAGACTTTATCAAGTGGAAGACCGTCTAGATTGCCCGAATCTTTCTTGAAATTGGGAGATAACAAATTTTTAGTAGATAACATTTTTCGCTTAGCCAGAGGAGAAAATCTGAGAATTTCGTTTCATGGAATGAATTTCTGGCATGAATTATTCCCTGATTACATCAACGTTGAAACTCAAGAAAATGTAGACAATTTTCCTGCTAATTTCACTGTAGGTAGCTGAAAATAAATTTCTTTTGTGTTTATGATTTCCTTTATTCTATTCTTTGCATCCGAATTATAAAGATGGGGACCAAAAATGCCCTAATCTCAGAGTTACTAAAAGATCATTGGGACTGGTTCATTATCCATTATCAAGTTTCAAAAAATTCGGAACTTTTATTTCCATCTGAAAAAGTCTCAAAAATAAAGACCCTACTATACTTGGACGAGATTATAGAATCCGTTCATCAGATTTTTGATTACAAGGTAGTTTATTATCATCTCAATTTGGTGTATTTGATAAAACTAGTATTTGTTATAATAACGATTATCTGCTTATTAAATCCCACAGATTGGACATTATAAAATTTTAATACTGGGTGATTCTGGAACAAGAAATTTGAGGAGTTCACAAGAGTTTCAAAAAGATCCTAATGTCAAAGCACCTTGTATTATTATACAGAAAGAACCCTGTCTATTTCACATTCACAAGTATGTTAGCTTATAAACAATATGCATTTCTTGAATTCATATTTTGCAATTTATATATATATATTTTTTTTTTAATATTTATATGTTTTTAACAGTTACAACAAATCTTTGAAGGAATTTGATATAGCGCCTATGATATCTGTTTTAACTGGTTTACCAATTCCCTCTTCAAGTTATGGTTCTATTCATTCGGATTTGCTATTTGACTTCACAGCGAATGAGAAAATGTATGCCTCTTATTATAACACCAAAAAATTAATCGACGAATCATTAAAATTGGGAGCCAAAAATTTACCTGATTGTGAGTATCGAAACTTGGAAATGAAAATTGAACATAGGTCTATATTTAAATCAGGGTGGCGACTTGACCAGGAATTTTATTGACCGGGAAAAAACTGAGATATGACCAGGAGTTTAATTAGGAACCGGGAATTTACTTGACTCAACCTAGACTACGAAAAATTCGACTAAAAGAATACAAAAAATGACAACTTTCTTTTTATGAATCAAAAAGAGATCTTATCCTTTGATTTAAAGAATGTAACGTTCTTTTATTTTGATTCTCAAAATATTTAAATATATCCATACGTTATGAGAGGAAGAACTTTTTTTCCGTTATAAGAAGAACGTTTTGCAAATTTGTTGCTCCGTGAAATTTGTTTAGCTGACTCAAATTTGATAATTGAATTGGTGATAGGGAATTTCAGAAAATAATTATAGTTTTTTTTAGGACAGGGAGTTTTAGTGAAGAAGTAGAATTTCATTTGGAACAGGGAATTTTTCACATGGAACGGGAACTTTTAAAACTAATTTATAATTCGGATTAAGAAGAGAGTATTTTAAGACATCGTTCCTCTAATTCGAAATTCGTCACAATCTTAAAGGCCCCTCTACTTAATTTTAAATAAAGAAAATACTTCGAGCAGTCTTTAGAGTAGAAGTAGTATTCCGGAAAAGGAATATTTCTAAATTATTATGAAAGAAAGCTTGTTTACATTTTTCATTGCAAATTTATCCTTTTTGAGTAAAAAAATCAACTATTTGTTTGAAATTTACACTTGTTTGTTGGATATCAAATTTTCTTGTTGAAGTTGCATTATTTCGGTTCAAAATTCACCTCTAGTTGAAACTGCAACTACTTTGTTAGAAATGAGCTCATCTTTTTCTAGTGAAAATTCAAGTATTTAGTTGAACATTGATTTTTGAATTTTAAAATTGAATGATTTCTTTGAGAATTTATGTATTCGTGGAAAATTTGCCTCTTCTGTAGAAAATTAATCTTTATGGTCAAAAATTCATCTTTTCGCTTAAAATACATCTATTCATTTAAAGATTCATCATTATACCTGAAAATTTATCAGTTTTGGTTAAAAAATAATTACTTCGACTGAAAATTTAACTGTTTCATTTTTACGGATAATTGATCTTTTCTAGTTAAAAATTCGATATTTCGGTTGAAATTTGTCTTTTCCAATTGAACATTCAATTATTTCGTTGAAACTTCACATATTTTGTTGAAAAATCGATTTTTTGGTAGAAAACTATCTTTTTTCGGGAAGTTAATATTCTTCTTCAAGAATTCTCCTTTAAGATTAACAATTCAAGTTTTACAGTTAAACATTTCTCATTATAGTGGAACATTCATCTGGTTGAAAACTCTTAATGTTTAGTTTAGAATTAATTTTCAATCCAAAAATGTCACTATTCCATTTTTGTTTGAAAATTTCTATTTTATGGTTCAAATTTCAACCATTTTGTTGAGAAATTGTATTTTTTAGTTAAAATTAATTTTTTGTCAAACATTGAACTACTCTAGTTAAATTTTCCTCATTTCATTCCAAAATTCGTCTTTCTGGTTTCATCATTTCTCGTGAAAGTGTAATAATTTGTTTAAAAAATTGGGTTTTTTTGGTTGAAAGTTAGTTTTTTGTGTTATAAGTAATTTTTTTTAACTAGAAATTCAACTTATTCCAATTGAAAATTCCATAGTTTCAGTTCAGAATCCATTCATTTAGTTAAACATCTTCTTTTTTTTTAATTTGAAATTTGAGTAATAAAATTTTCGTTAACGATTTATCTTTTCAGTAAAAGTTAATTTATCTGTTTGAAAACTCAACTCCTTCAGTTAAAGATTCTTTTTTTTTTATAAAACACTTATGCTCGTTTTAAAATTGGTTTTGTAAACTAAAAATGTTACTGTTCCATTTTTTGACTTTGAAATGCGAACATTTTGTCAAAACATCATGTTTTTTCTTAGGAAATGATTCTTCCTATCCGGAAATTAATCCCCTTGTTTGAATATCCACCTTCATGGTTGGAAATAGAAGTGCTCCAGTTAAATATTTATCTTTTTAGTTGAAAATTCATCTTCTTGTATTGAAATTCAACTGTTCTGGTTAAAGATTCATAATGTTATTTGAAAATTTATCACATTGGTTGAAAAATGAACTGTTTTGCTAGAAATCCATTTTTCTTTCTTATCGCAGATTAATTTTTCCAATTGTAAGTTCAACTGTTCCAATTTTTGTAAAAAAATTATATTTTTTTGTTGAAAATTAGAGTATTCTTTTTCTAGTTGATTTATTTTGCAATGTTTCATCTGTTGTGTGAAAGGATGTTTAGATTTGAATTAAAATAAATGTTAGCGTTTTACGACCAATATAAATATGTTACTTCTAGTTGACCGCGAAAATTGGAAAACTTGACCGTGAAAAACCGGGAAATGACCAGGCATTTGAAATCGTCCGCCGGATCGCCACCCTGTAAATATTGTGGAACATTTAAAATAACTTTTCAAGTTATTTATGAATTCCTGAAGAACAACTGCACCCTCTGCAATGAAAATTATTTTAAAAAACGATTGAAACTCTTTAGTTACGGATTGGTTTCAGAAGCAGAGTTTTTCCAATTTTTATGTATTGCAAACTATACAATTTTTTATTAAACACTTCGAAGATTTAACATTTTCTGATTATGGACATCCCAAATTCAACAATTTAAGATGGAAAATTCTGATAATTTAATTATTTCAGAATAAAATTCGAATTCGGAAAATTTTACTGTTTAAAAGTTTCAAATTTTCAAAATTAAACCGATTCAATTATAAATAAATTGAAATTGAACAATCTTACATTTTAAGGGCTTCAAATTAAGTATTTCCTCCAGATCAATAAAGGAATAAAAGTTATTTGGAATTATATAATTTTGAATATTGTTTCCAACATATCTGGAAGCTCTGCAAATTTGAGAATTTCAAAAATCGTGGAAATTGGAGAATTTCCAGTTTCAATATTCTAACACAAGTTTTTGAACAAAAAGTACAGATGGTTAAAAATGAGCGATTCTAAGGTTGCAATAAATCGAACAACGTTATATGTAGAAAAAAGTGTTGTGTGTGAATTTATTTCGAAAGTTTTTTTAATACCGATTTTCGATTCAAATTTTCAGGTATTTCTCCATTTTTTACCCTTAAAAAATTTTTTGTTGTGGTTTCCTATTGCATTTGACACTCTAACTAAACGTTCCAGTTCATTTCTAAACGCATCAAAATTTTTAATAAGAAAAAATTTTCTCAAACAGCTATTCGTCCTGATTTCCAAAAAACTGTTTTTGAACATGGATTATATTTACAAAGTTTGGAAAAGAACGATACCTTCTCAACAAAAATATTAGAAGAGTATGGAAACATAATGAGTTATTTATCCAAAGAGATTGACGATATTCAAATACAGCCAAACGTCTCGATTCAGTTTTTGGCATTTATCCTCCTAACCGAGGTGACCTTTGATATAATAATTTCTATGTCTTTTCTAAATTTTGAAATTAATTTTTGTCATTACTTCCAAAAATAATTTTTCTTCAGGCAATCTTTATTCTTCTCAACACGCCAACTGAAAATACAAAGAACCTAGGTCGAAATATCATGGTTTACTTGGGATTTAATACATTTTTATTAGCTTTCCCTCTAGGACTTGGGACATACAAACGAGTTACATCATTTATTTCAATGTCACAGGAAGAAGGAATAATTGTTGCAATTATTGTAACAATCATGATTTGCAATTCTTTGGTCATCGCTAACCAGGAAATGTTTATTTCCGTCGCTTGCTCTGTAAGTAATTAGATTACTTCACCCCCCCCCCCCCTCAAAAGTGATTAATATAAATTATAAATTTATTTTCTGGATAGGAATATCAACTAAATTATTTATCATTTATTACTAAATTATTATTTAGGCTCTGATATCTAAAGCAAGAAAATCTGTGGAAAAAGTCGAAACTTTATCATCAAGAGTTGATGAACAACCAACTTGCTTGAACAAAAGTTCAATTTTTTTTATCTTGGTACTCGGAACACTCCTACAATCACTCAGCTTGTTGGAAATCAGTTTTGTGAAATGCGAGAAATTGACCTGGTTCTTCCTCTGGGCATCTATTTGTTTTTGGATAATTATTAAGAAAGTGCAAAAAATCCATCTGGTTGCATTTTCTACTAATGAAAAAGATCGAGAAGCATTTCGGGACTCAGAGGGTCAAATTTTCATTTTGGTTTCCATTTCGATGATACACAGAATTATTTTATCTTACACAGAAATTGAGCACTGGCTGCAGCGTTCAAATAATTCGATTTGGCCTTCATTCTGTTTGTTTTTCGGTAAGTTAATTAAATGTAATCTTTCTTGGAACAAAATATTTTAAACCAAAGAATAACAAAGGAAATTTTTAATAACGAAAAATTCTAGGTCTGATGATTCTAGCCTTTGTGTGTAATATTTTTTACGAACCATTTTCAAGTAAGCTAGAAAAAGCTGTGATTTTCATTCAACTAACATTTACCGTTTGTGCAATTTTCGCATCGAAAGTTGCTGAAGGAAAAGCGATATTTTTTTATTATCCAGCCTCGAGGTAAATTAAAAATTTCCATATTTTTATTTAATTTTACAAAGTTTCATGCCTAATAAAAAATCATATTTTATAAATTACCAGTGGGAAAATAGAATCGATTCTTTTCTGGATTGGATATACTTTTGGATTCGTATACGGTCTAGTGATATCAACAATAAAAACCTGTATTAACGGAAAATCGGGTGCGAAAGAATTGTTGGCTTCTGGAATTGCATGCTGCACAATGCTTATGGCTTCACAAACTACAACCCCTCATGTTATTTTAATTTCGATGCAAATTCTCTACAGCATGGCTTTAACAGATGTACTACAAAATTATTATCGCAGTTATATTTTATCCCACGTCTGGCTCGGGCATTTGTTCTTTCACTACCAAGTAATAATTTTAAAAAATACCATTTTTTTATATTTACCATTTTTCTTGTAACCCTTGACATGAAAAATTTCTTTTCAAAATTTTATATTTTCTTTTTGAATCAGAATGACGTTCTCAGTCTGGATAATATGGAGTCAACAATCGGAACTTTTTTCTCTTCCGATTATTATTGCATCCTAAATGGATTCTTGAAAATCCTGAACATATTTTCTGCACCAATTTTGGCCTATTTTCTTTGCATTCATGGTTTGCTGAGTAATAACTCAAAAACAAGGTATTATATTACTTTCGGTTGGAAATTTGATTCGATTCACATCGTGACCACTAAGAAATTAGACATAACTTCCTGGTTTTCAAATCAGTAATTCGGCTACTCAAATTTTGAATGTAAAAGTTTCAAAACTAAAAAAAATTATAATTAAAAGTTAAAAACAATCTTCAAATCAAAGACCAATTCTAAATTCAAATTCAAAAATTTTTTATTGTACAATTTTCCACTCAAATGTTCAACATTGTACACAATCGACGCTTATTACACAATTCCCAAAATAAAAACATTGAGAACTCTACACTTCCAAAGTAAAAACTATCATAATTGATCAAATTTTCGCTATCCTCAATTTAAGCATTCAGTTAACTTACTGGAAACAGCTCAACTTATAAAACTTTAATATTGCAATTCTAATTTAAAACCGAACAATTTTTAGTTTTAATTCAAAGTTTTCCAATTTTGAACTCTTATTTTCTTTTTTCAAAATCAAAGTATTCAATGTTAAATATTTCAATAACAATAATGAATTAACAGCAATTGTAGAATTTCAAACACAATAAATTCGAAATCATCTTATGCTTTAAAATTCGACTTTGAATTATACAATTTGAACGTTACGGATTACATACAGTTTCCAAATCTCATAGTCTAAATCTCTAAATTATAAAATTTGAGGAAATAAAATCTGAAGCTAAAATTTTGTATACTTTAATTTTGTTTCAAATCTTCCAAAAGTGGAAAAGAGACTCGCAGGCAGATTTGGAGTAAACATCCAAATTATGAACTCACGTGACTTAATTAAATAACTTTTCTACTAATAATAAACCTAACTAATTAAAAATGTTACGTTTAGAACACAAAAAATAACTGCCATTTCCCGGTTTTTCCGTATCCACAAATCCCCTTTCCAGTGGTCACCATGGATTCCTATATTTTAAAAATGTATACAAAATTTTATTTTGAATTCTCAGGGCTTCAGAAAATGTCTCAAGAATAAACAAAACCTACATGTGTTGCCAACTTATGGTAATTATTACTTATGCCTTGGGAATGATGTTTCGCTTTCAGAACGATTGGTCGTGGAATGTACTCTGTCTGAAATTTATCTATGAAGTGGTGAAATCAGATTTATTAATTATAATATCCTTAGGTGTTCAAGCTGTTACTAGTTTACACGATTTAATCTTAGCACCTTCCCTGCTATCAAGCACTGTGTAACCTCCACACATTATTCAAAGTTTCCCATAATTGTGTTGAAAATAAATATGAATTTTAGCAAATTCTAGTTAGAATATTCTATTAATTAAATTACACAGCCAGTATAAAATTTAAAAATATATTTTCCTTGTTAAAACTAAATTGAAATGTACATGAGACTAACATAAAATGTACAGAGAAAGGTCTAGTAAGATCTTAAAATAAGATCTTAACAGTAAGATCTTAAAATAGAATGCGCGTCTCACACACTCACAATATAACTAATTTTGCCAACGAATAACATGAAAGCGGCTAGTGTTTAGTCAATCTTTATACACTCCATTTATTAAAATAATCTTTTGATTCTATTTGAAGAAGAAAAACGAGAATGATTCTCGATTCTACATTATTCCTCTAATATTGAAACAGTTTTACAATATTTACATTTTTTTAAGACTGAGCGCTTCATGAATTTGCATTAAAATATCCTATTCAGCTTGAAATTTCACACTGAAAAAAAATTCAAAGTTGCGTAGAAACAAAATCTTCTTAATCAATCTTTAATTCTTTTCTACTTAACAGTCTTCAATTAATCTTTATTGACGAAAATATCGATTTTTTTGAATCGCAAAGTCTTGTATCGAACACATTTGTATTTGCATATAACAGTAAAATTTTATTGTACAAAAATATAAATACTTTTCATTTACCGTAAACGCCTCAAATAAATGAAACTTTTTTGTTCGCGAGTCATGTAGACAGAATTTCACACTTTCGGCAATGAAAATGCGTTATCGAGTCTTCCGGTATAAATGTAAATAAATAAAAGCTAGTGTGTAAATAAATAAATATTAAATAGATATTCCTCATGACAGTAACTGTGGGTTTTTGCAGAAATGTTATGGAGCTTAATCTGTAATAATGTCTCCGAAAAACTCGTGCTCATTGACGATAAATCGCTTCTGGAACTGATAAAATAATTTCGGACTCCCTGATCGTTTTAAAATACAAAATGTAATATAAAATAAGGGATAGATTATTTCAATACTGGATTTGTTTGCAAAAACTTCAAAACACGAAATCTCCTTTTTGCAAAATAATCAAGAAGTCCATTCCAAATACAGAAAAATTTGTAAATTTTGGCATCGGATTCTAAATACTCATCTTCTCCTTTTTTTGTATCAATGTCAGAGCGGAATCAGAAAGGTGAATTCATTCCGAGCTTGGTTCCAAATTCCAAACGAGCTCTCTTCTGATACCTCACGTTCACTCTGAAATTTCATTTCAAAAATTAATTTGTTGTTCAATACTTTATTATAATGTTAAAAATGTAAATGGCTTGAGGCTTCAAAACCTAACAATTAAATCGAGACTTACTTTATTTCTTGCCACTTTGCGAATTCATTGATGAGAAATATTAATGGCAGAGAAGCAAGAAACGCGAGCGGCACATACGTCGGAAAATTGTTTGTTCTTTGGCTTTCCCGTTGCCAAAAATCGTAAAATATCATGCCGGAGAAACCAGCCTGCGCACACAAACTAAAAAGGGAACAATTATATATGTAACATACATGTATAACATACATATCATATATAACATACATGGTTCATTTTAAATATTGTAATTATTTGATTTTCTTACACAATAAACACACTTAGAAACCACAGCCAATTGTTGAAAGGTTGCTTCCTCCAAATGGGATATTCTCGATGAACAAAACTCACCGATATCGTCACTGAAAGATATTAAAATGAATGAAGGGCAACAATAATTTTGTATTCTAAAATTAAGTATATTATATGTTATTACAAGTGAACTAATTACCAAAATGTAAAACTATAATTGAGAGAGCAAAGTGTTGCACGACAAGAATCACATCATTTGTCTTTGTTTGCTTCCAGCCGCCCCAAGATTCATCATCATTTATTTTTGGGTAAGCGTAATAACATTCTGAATTTTCTTTCACGTATGTGAAACATAATGTCATTAGAGAAGCACATTGAGAGAAAACTATTGCTATGGCGGTTGGTAGAAATTTACTTCCGTAGCACCAGAGAACGAACAATGTAACCTAGAATTAGAGAAAGAAACAAAATGAACATAAGTGATTCAGAATTCATACAAAGAAATTTTGGAAATCGAAAAAAAAAAACAAGAATCTTACTATCAAATTTTGACAACACGCTCTCAAATGTCTTTATTCAACAAAAAAAAATTTTTTTAACAGAAAGAAAAAGGAAGAAACCTCCAAATATCTCCAAATCTTCTTCCTTCTCTTTTCTCTCTGTACCTCACACATAAATATCTCTATTCAAATAAAAAAACCAAAATGAGAAAAGAGGAGAGAAAAAAAGGCGACCTTTTAATGTCCTCATTCATTCCTCTCCTCTCTATGATTTTTTTTTCACAATTAGAAAACATTTACAAAAAATCTATGTATTTGAATGGAAACATCATCAGATTCTTGTGTTTTTTTTTTTCTATATCCAAAAACTTCGTAGTTGTATTTGAATGTTGGGCGTTGAAGAGGAATCGCAGGTTTGTTAAATGTATTCTGAATATAATTCCCTAGTTAAAAAATTTATAATTATTATCTTATTTTCAATAATCGCAGTTTTTAGAAATAATTCTTTTTTTTTACCTGTCCATTTATCACGCACTGATTTTTTCCCGTGGCTCGCTGCATTATTGTTGAATCCGTCGGGGTGGCTACCATCGAAATTGAAAGTAATGGAATAATAAGACAAGTCAACCAGAGAACCTGTCCGACCGAAAATAATGGTGGCAGTAACAGGAATCCAGAAAATGTTTGGACAGCTGAAAGAGTCACAACACAACCTAACCAGAATTGCACGCAGTTCCATAGGCACTTCATATAATGTCGGGCCTGAAAAACAAATAGTCGACAAAATATTAGGGAATGTTTTTGAATATAGAAAAAATTAAAAATGCAAATAGGGATATTTTTACGAAAATAGAGGAAAAGAGGGGGGAACATTATATTCAATGAACCCTTTTGGATCATGCATAATAAAAAAAAAAAAAACAATCCTTCCATAAGAAATTATATGATAAATTTTTCCAACTCTTTGTATATTAATATTTTATTTGGTGGGCGAATTTCCTACATATACACAAGGAATTGTTTAAACTTGTTAAATTCAAAATTTCAAAATTGCGCGTTTTCCTATATATAGAAGAATTATACTGAAATGATATAAAAATGTTGTTCAGTCTATTGATCTTCCCATATAAATATTAATTAAGCATTATTACAGTGTATTGTTACCTAAACCCGGGAACGAAACAAAAGCTACCTGGATAACCAGGAAAATGACAGTGAATTACAATTTCAAATATTGCAGAATTTTACGCAATTAACTTAAAATAGTTCAATTCGTGAGATTTTCAAATAGAATGTGTGCAGATTCTATGTGTTCATCCAAATAAATATTCCAAGCCCGTCAGTGAGTAATTTTTTATGCTGTTACATATTTTTATATACAAATCTAAAGTTCAAAAGAAGTAATTGAAAATAAAACGTTAGAGCATGAGCATTTCATTTTAAGCCTTAAAAATATGAATTTACCATTTAAAACTTTTGGATCAAAACTCTCAAAATTGTAAAATTTTAAACTGAGATGTATCACAACGATAAAAGGATGTTAGAATGATAGAAAAAAAATTGAAGGATTTTGATTCTAAAGCGATTGAAATAATATTATTTTATTTGAGAGCGTTAACAATGAAATATTTTATATCTTGCAACATTGAAAATGGTTTGGTTTGAAAAAATTCTTAAATATTGTTCAATTTCAAATTGGGAGGTATGAAGATTCAGCAATTTTAGGTTTATCGAAATTTAATTATTTGGAATTGAATTTTTCTGGAATGGAATAATCTAAAATCAAAAACTCACAAAATTTAAAACGTTCATGAATTAAAGTTTGAAATGGAATCATTTCAGATTAAAAATCGAAACATTACAAATAGTTTGGTTGCAAATTCAAATTGTTAAACATTCTTTCATCTTAAATTTGAAGCCGCGTAACACGCTACAATCATTCAACAATGTAAAGTTTGTCAAAATAGAGCTAATTGAAACTGAAACTTGAAAAGTGTTTGAAATTGAAACTTTATGCATTAAAAGCTTCCCCCCGAATTGGATAATTGCTTATCAAAGGCGTTTGAAATAATCCAATTCTGAGTCCAAAATTTAAAATTATTCTAACGATATCAGCTTCTAAAACGCTAGAAAAATGTTGGCATACAGCATAAATCATTTAAAATGAAAACGCCTAAAATTCAATCTTTTTCCATTTAAACGTTGGAAATTGAACAATTTTGAATTAAAATCTAAAATCTTTAAGATTATGAAAGCCAATAAATCTTATATTATTTTATCAAAGCTTAATTTCGCATTAGAATTCAAAACTTATTACTTGATTTTTAAGGCTTCGAATTGCAATTCATCCCATTTTCTGTACAACTCTGATACTTAACAACTTCCATGCGTCTACCTTAATTGAAAATAAGTCGTCGCAGAATGAGCTTCTCATTTCATAGAAAATATCATATTTGCAGAAATCTGGTGAGCTTCTATCGCTTTTTTTCTAGTGTTTTACCAATATTATGTACATTTAAAAATGAACAGCAAAGTTCCGCATGATTGGAGAAAGGCGATCATTGTCCCAATCTACTGCGGGCAAAATATTTACCAAAATACTTATTAGTAAAGTCATGCAAATAACCTTCGTTGCTGCATTTTTGAACCCGACCCGACTTGAAAATCCGAGAACCCAACCCGACTCAGAGTCGTCAAGTTATCTGCAACCGTTTCCAAGTTTTCGTGTTCATGAAAAAGGATGAAATCCACACACATACACATATACATACACATACACACACATCCGGACAATTGTTCAGAAAATGGTTTTAGACATTTCGTAATTGAGGAACGTTCAATCAAACGAATTGAAAAATTCCAGAAATTGTTGCCATTACAAAACTTTCTCTGTGAGGAAGCAGAATAATATAATCGTGAATACTTCAATCTTGAATATTTTGATTTTAAAGCGTTTCAAATTAAATTTTTGGAAGTTTAACTGGTATTCCTTATAGAGCAGGATTTTTACATATCAATTCCGAATTTTTTAAAATAATTTCTGCGAAACTAAAATTTGACCTCACCTCCATCACAAGATGAAATATTGCTATTGGGTCTTCTCTCCTTACGCTGAGAGAACATGCGACGGAATTTAAACTCCGACTGAGATCAATTGGCGAGGGTCCTTGCTCCTCTTTTGTGGGTATAAGGACAGGCACTCTTTGGCACACTTGTGGATACAAGGGCTCAACGGCAACCCTGAAATAAAAAAAAAAACTGTAGTCACAATTTCAAAAAGAATAAAAATACTGAAGTAACAAGAAAATCAGAACAAAAATAAACTAAAAACAAAATCAAGCAGCACCCCACAATCTCACATGACTGATTATAGACAACGTTAATGATTAACCTCTCTGAAACTAGAATTGTCTAAAATTCAGAATAATGACAATCTCAAATAAATACGGTAAAATCGCGAAGGCCCATGAAGATTTAGCCGAATCTCTCCTAATTACTAAAAAAGTCCAAGAAGATGATCTATACAAAAACAAAAATTGTGGTTATAATCAACCAGAAAAGGCAATTTCAGCTCAGCGAAAAAAGTATTACAAGCCTCCTACAATCAAATTCGAAACAGAAAGCACTTACACGAAATCCTACCCGGCGAATAATGTCTCATCTACCAAAAAAATCATCAAGAAGTGTAAGAATTTTGATGTTACTGGAAAGGTCGACTACAACACGACTAACCAAATGTCATATACAGGACACTGCGAAAAACGAGTAAAAGAAATATTTCCGAAAACACATTTGAAATGCGGAGGCTCTGCAAATTTTTCTAGCACTTATTCAGAATCTTATTTCAACCCTGGTATTGTGGAAACTCTATCGATCAAAAAAATCCGAGGGAAAGTTCTAGACCCAGTGATGATGGACTGCACAACCACAGTGAACAAGTCTTTCCAGGATCCAGGTGTGAAATTAAGAACAACTCCTGTTAAACCTAAATCTAGAGTATTCGTAACAGATGCTAAAATTGAATCTATGACTGTAAATCGAGCCTCCTATAACAAAAATGGTCTTCAAAAAAGGACAAGTTTTCGTCCTAAACGTTGTCAGGTTTTAATCAATTCTAAAATTGACGGTGATTCTGTTTACCAATCGAGTTACCAACCACCTGGTTATTGTTTGAAAAACTGAGTAGCTACCAAAATTATGTCAAAGTTGAGAAAATTGAGAGTAAGCTATTTTTGTATTTAATTGAAATTTTTAACTCCCTTTTGGATTCAAATCATACATTTTGTATACAGTAGAAATGTTCTTATTATAAATATACGTATAAAAATACAAATGTTATATATAATTGTAAAATAGTTATTATTCTTGGTTTTTGTTAAGACAATTGCAACTTACGCAGCATCGGCTTGCATGAAAATCGGCATATTTTCAGCATTTGCAGAAGAGCCCAGAACGCAGACTACTTCGCCGTAGTCTTGCATAATGTGTAACATTTCTCGAGTTACAGCAATATTGCAGTCAGTAAATAAGGAAACTAAAAGGGGCACGTTGTCTATCATTTCAATGTGAGGACGTATTTTGTCTATTCCACGCGGCAGTTTAGCCTGAAAGGAAAAAAAAATTTTGTTGCTTTTGCTCTTTTCTAACATCATTCAAAAATTAAATACGTACTCGATTCGATAAATCGAAATTGACTGGAGCACTTTGTTCCGTACTGTCAGTCAAACAGCTCAGAGATCTCCACGCTTCTTGTCCAGATCCTAGATCCACGCTTTGAACCAATACACTATCTTCACTTCTCACCGTGTCTTGTTCCCTAAATAATTTTTTTCTTAGTACATATTGCCCTTACAAATATTTTTATCCTTAAACTACCAGTATGTACTGTGATTAGCTGACAAAATTTCCTCCCAGCTTTCTACTTAAATAAAAATCATATTTCAACCTCTGCTTTCGAATAACGATCAAAAGCACACACTCTCTTTGAAACATAAAATTGAAAACCCTATTTGAAGTAATGTATTATTATATACTGAAAACAAAGGCTTCTTTGTAATTTTGATTTGAAAACAATAAAGCACAAAACCAAAATCTAATGAAAAATATTTTAAAATGTATTACGAAGATTTCTTTGAGTTCTCTTCATTTTCCGTTTGGTCGGCAAAATCGAAACTGCCATGCAAAAAATAAGAATGGAAATTAAAAATTATAAATCCCACTTCTTCATATTGGAATTTATTATTTGAACATAAAAAAAAATCGAACCTGTGACTCATTGCACTTTTCGGCTGGGTTGTTCCGACGTTATTCCACTCAGTCGTGTCCTCATCGAATCTAACAGTGGAAAAGTCTGTGTTTATTGCACTCGGAGCTGACATGCTCAAGACTCTACTATTATCCAAATTCGTGCTGTAAGGTGGAAGAAAAATGAAGATTGCTTCAATTCTTTTTTCAACTCATGCAAGCTATGCTGTCGTAACACTGACACATCGAAAGGGTCGAAAGAGCTGAGATAGGCAGAATTGAATGCACATGCTTCGAAGTGCTTTTTTAAATAATTTTTTTGTGATGAATTTTAATTACATAGTTATATAAATTAAGATATTGGTTTCTTCCAGGTATTTCCAAAAATTCTATTATAATAGAAGGCTTCAATTTTCAATACCAATAGCACAATTTCTATGTCACGCCCTTTCAAATTCAATTTTTGATTTAACAAGAAAAAATAAATTTAGAAAATGAAATTCAAACTACATTCCAATCTATTCTACTATATTGTGTTAAAATTTATCGAAACCGCCAGAGATATTCTGAGAACAAAAAGGTGGAAAAAGTGACTAATAATTTTACTTAGATACCGATATTCTTTTCTAAAAATCATGTTCTTCTATTCAAAAGGTTAAATATTCCAATTTATACTTTTTGAATTTTCTAACTAATAATGCATTTTAAAATGATACACCATTCGATTCAGAATGCTTCGTTGCACAAGTCTGAGTTTTTGCGAACTACAAAAATTCAAGAATCTTTAGTTTCAAGAGCTTCCACTTGAATGAAAATTCTATAATCTTCAAACATTTTATTTTGAACTTATTAGAGTTGGAATTCCAAGTAGAAATTATTCATATTTTAAAATTTTTATCTGAACTTATTCACCATCTAGGTCACATTTGGTGAGCACTAATTAATCAAACTAATAATCTATAGTTGGAATAGTTGGAAATTATAGAATTCGAACTCTATGTGGAATCTCCTTATGGCGTAATTTGTCATACAATGGAGTTGAATAACTATTAAAAATACTAAATACATTCTATGAATTGTAGATTATGCAATCTTTTTAATTTACAGGGTGGCGACTTGACCGGGAAACCGGGAAAGTCCGGGAATTTTATTGACCGGGAAAGAACCGGGAAATGGCCCGGAATTTAATTAGGAGCCGAGAATTTAATTAAAAACCGAGAAGTTACTTGACTCTACCTAGATTATTAAAAATCCTACCGAAAAAATACGATAAATTACCGCTTTCTTTTTATGAATCAGAAAGATATCTTATTATTTGATTCAAAGAATGTAACGCTCCTTTAATATGATTCTCAAAATATTTTGATATATCTATACTTCATGAGAGGAAGAATTTTTATTTTTTTCCATTATATAAAAAAAAACGTTTTGCAAAATTGTTGCTCTGTGAGATTGTTTTAGCTGACTCAAATTTGATAATCGAATGGATGATAGCCCAAACCTACAGAAAGAATAATTATCTTCATTTTTTCGAAAAAATGTGTTTATCACGTTTCATTTGCTTTTCCTTATTTATCTGACTTGGGAGAGGGAATTTTAGACAATCATTTTAGTTTTTATTTTAAGTCAGGAAGTTTCAGTGAAGAAGTATAATTTCACTTGGAACAGGGAATTTTTTGCATGGAACGTGAACTTTTCAAACTAATTATAATTCGGATTTAGAAAAGAGGAATTTTAAGAAATCGTTCCTCCAGTTCAAAATTCGTCACAATTTCAAAGTCCCCTCTACTTAATTTTAAATAAATAAAGTACTTCAAGCAGTCTTTAGAGTAGAAGTAGTATTCCAAAGAAGAAATATTTCTGAATTATGATAGAAAGCTTGTTTACATTGTTGATTGCAAATTCATCCTTTTTGTGTTAATAAATCAACTACTTTCTTGGAATTTGAACTTGTTTGTTGAGAATCAGTAGCGGATTAAGGGCGGGGCACGGGGGCGGTCCACCCCGGGCCCCCACAACATGCTTAAAATACGGAATAATATCCTTATTAATTGAAAAACTGCCATGTTTTTGTGTCCAATAAATCAAAAGCTCAATGAGTATCTTCAATTATTATTTCTTAACCCCTTCGTTACTAATAATTTAATTACAAAATTAAAGTTGAGGGCCCCCTACACCAGTTTCGCCCCGGGCCCCGAAAGCTCTTAGTCCGCTTCTGTTGAAAATCAAACTTTCTTTTAAAAGTTGTATTATTTCGATTCAAAATTCACCTCTGGTTAAAGTTGTAAAAATCAATTCATATTTTTTGGTGAAAATTCAAGTATTAAGTTGAACGTTCATTTTGTATTTTGCGAATTAAACTATTTCTTTGATAATGAACTTCGTGGAAAATTTGCCTCTTCTGTAGAAAATTAATCTTTATGGTCAAAAATTCATCTTTTCGCTTAAAATACATCTGTTCATTCAAAGATTCATCATTATACCTGAAAATTTATCAGTTTTGGTTAAAAATCAATTACTTCGACTGAAAATTTAACTGTTTCATTTTTATGGAAAATTGATCTTTTCTA
>WSXT02195290.1:0-19280 GCA_011762715.2 Neuroterus valhalla
ACACAAATCTAATACCTTCTCTGATGAGAATGTAATAACAATATTTGAAATCATTGAACGCACAAATAAATTAGTCAGCAAATAAGAATTGAAGCGTGCTCTACAATAATGCATGAAACTCTCTTTGTCATAAGGATCATTTTGTACCTGCATTCACGTATTAGATGACTCTTACGACAAATGACGTATAATGCACTGTTGCAGAGCACGCTTTAGTCTAGTATTTCATTAAAATTTAACGTTGAAAAAAACAAAATTTCGAAACGAACTACTCAAGTTTGAAGACATTGATATTAGATATCATTGTAATTTCACTTCATCTTCCAAAATAATAATTGCACTCGCTTGGATTAAACTTCAGACTACCTGCTCCAAATAATTAGCAATATTATAGAAAGGAAAAAAAAAATACAAAAAAAAAAGGTTCTTCTCAAGCAGTATGAAACTATCTTTTTAGAACGACAAACCTACGAGGTTTGTGTCGTTATATTTTCCACTGTCCGAAAAGTAAACTAATTAATATTGATTTTAAAGTTCACTAAGGTGACTTGGAAATAAGCAATCTTAATTAGGTTTTACTCAAATTGTTCTCCTGAGGAAAATGGGACTTGAAATTCAATACTAATTCAAAAAAGATTTCCCCTATTCCCTTTTCAAAATAGATGCTCATTAAATTCCCATTTTTGATTATTAAGAATAGAATAAAATATCGTCTCAAAGATTCAATTTTAGTATTTTACACATGATAAAAATTAATTTTTCTTTAGAAAGCTCGGCGCGGCGTTCGTGTAATGTCCCCTTCTTCTCCAGTTTTATGACAAAACTTGTTGAAACTCATAAAAAAAAAATAATTCACCTGAGTCGCTTTCGACGTTCGACTAATCCAGAAAGGATTGGCTGTTGCTGGAGCCTATCATTGGTGTCAGAATCTGCGAAGCTGTCCTCTCTTTCGAGTTCCTCCGTGGGGTCTGGGTCCCCGAGGACAAAACTTACGGCAGCATCCGTCATCGTGTCCTGTGATTGCTTTGGATAATTCTTGATTTTCTTTTCTCCTTCCTCGTCCTCGAATGCGATATCTGTCGACACCTGGTGAGATTTTTCTTTTCGGACGGTGTTACCTTCAAAATAATATTCGAACAAGAATATAAACTCCTGGTCTTCATTTCCACATTCCATGAAGACCTGAAGTCATCAGGAAACCACTCCAGGATTCATCAAAATGTACTCCAAGCCATTTTTTCCAACGTGATATTCAGCGGTGTTTTGATTTATTTCACAGGACAAGTCGTAAGAGAAGATTTTAATCATGCTGGTTAGGTGTTAGATGTTAGTAGACAAACAGATTGATGATTTTTTTTCGCAGATGAGTCAAGCAAATGAGTGAAGATTCGATTTTGAAGGATGACAAGACTCGCTTTTGGTGGAATATTGAAGTTATTCTTGAAACAAGATGATATTTCCTAAAATTGTTTCTAAAATAAAATGGAAAGGATTCTGAATTTTGCCAAGATGATTAACGCTGAATTCAAAAGATACAAAAACAAGTGATTCTTAGTACTTAGAGCTTGAGCAGCATACATCCATAAGGTGGTCTGAGTTAAGATGCTCTTCAAGGTTGTAAAAAAATACATCGAGTAGGAACATGTTTACCTCCATCATAGGGAATCAACTTTCAGTTTAATTTTTAAATAATAAATTTGAAAAAATGTTTGCAATGTTGATTTGTCTTTAGTCACTATTTAAAAACTAGCAAACCTGATTTCTTTTATTATTCATCAAATAATGTTAACTTTGGCAAAATATCGATTTTGTAAAATATGTCATTAGTCAAACGTATGTATTCAGTATTACCTACGCCACATGCGAATGATAATGCAAGTGTGTAATGCGTAATCAATTCACATAATTTTAAATTCCTTGATATAGCAGTAGAAACCTTGATGACAACCAATTTTGATTTCATTCAAATCTTGAGCAAGGCTCAGTTTTTTCTCAGTTCGTTAAGTTCAATCATTTTATTGGAACTGAATAGAACTTTAGTTCTGGCTAATCATCAGAAGTTCTTTCAGAAAAGCAAAATGCTGATTTTTTTTCATGCGGGTAAGATATACCGGTGAAAGCATCCAGAAGACTCCGAAGCATACCAGCTTTTTGAGAAGAGCCTGTGGATCTTGATGAGAATTGTCTCAATTTTTTGGATCCTCTCTTTTATCCTCTTCAGGCTTCTTCAGTTTTTTCTCGATTCAATCTTCTGACACTTGTAGAATGTAGCCCTGGATCTTTGGTTTCAAGTTGGATGATGAAGATGTGGGGAAAAAAGTCAGACAGAAAGTCGAGGGTAGAGCACCATGGCTTCCTCTTCTTTCCCTGGTGTCCTCGCAGACCGTCAATTACGTACTGAGGAAGTCGAGGTGGTTCATAAGCGAATCAGCAAGTGGCGAAGACTCCCCAGAATGACCGGACGATGGGATCAAGGGGTCGAGAAGTGTTTCCACGCGTGTGTTATCGACTTAGTTTTCTCCTGATTGTGCGTACGACCAATGCTTTGAAATCTCAATCAACTGGGAAGTTAAGCAGGTAAATATCTCACGAGCAACAATTTGTTGATTCCCACTTTTCTACTCGAATTTTTCTGCGAAATAAAAATGTAAAATAAATAAATAAATAAAACGATAAGATATTTTTAATAAATTAAAGAAAGTCATTCTGAAACTTATCACCAAATACACAAAATGTTTATATTTTATATTGATACCTTCGTGTCAAGAACTTGTTTCGTCCAAATGGGACCTAGAGCTTGTTTTTTCTATTTTTTTCCTTTTTTGTTGATAAAAATCCTTCAAAAAATCCAATGTTCAGGCAAGTTTTCCATGAAGACATAATCAAACTGGTAAAAAGAAAAAAGTTCTGGCTCCACGGTCCAGTGATTCGGAAAAAATGGGTAAATCAAAGTTTAGAATGTAGATAGAAACAGAGAAAAGTAATCAATTCTTTTCAAAAAGGTAAGAGAAATTGTTTGGAGTTAACATAGTTTTTTGAAGAGAGCGCTCAAATTCTGGATTGAATTTGATAAGAACAATATTTCAATGGATCAAAATTTACAAATGCGGATATTTAGTTTCAAGATCCATTATTTTTTATTGCAAATTCTAAATTTACAAATCCGCTTCAAGAAAAAAAGATAGTTGATGTATAAATTATAATTGTTATTGGAAACTCATTGTTATTGGAAACTATTTTTTGTACTCATTGCGTAGACAAGCCATAACTTTGAAAAGCTAAGAAGCATTTTTGCAAATAAATTTAATGAAATGCATGTTTCATTTTTCAAATGTCAGGTTTGCATTATTGGGATTTGAATTTAAAGTTAAGTTGTTGAAGCTAGAAATTGTTGATGAATTTAAAATGATGTGACGTGTTATAGAACTTCAGACTTCAGAATAATATAGGGATAGAACGTGAAGTAATTGCGTAAATTTTCGTTTAAAAAATCATGCTGAGTGTTTTTCAACTTTAAAAGTTCGATGTTAATGGCCTGTTCATGCGAATTAAACTATTTTTGATAATAGATTTTTATTCGAAATCATCTTAGATTAATTTTTCAAATAAAGATGTATTTAAAGATTCAGGAAATATTGCATTAAAACTCTGTTGATTGAATTCAAAGTTTAAACCCCGCATTTCTGAATTTCAAGAGTTTTAAGTTTGAATATTTTCCAAGTTAGCGTGCTTCCAATTTTTATCATTTAAATTTTGCACACTTTCAGTAAAAATATTTTCTTCAATTTACAGGATTTAATTATTAAGAAATGCGGAATGATGACACTCAATTTGAAGACTTTTTCAACTACAGTGCCTCGTAAAAAATTAACATACACAGGGTGGCGATTCGGCGGTCTGTTTCAAATTCCCGGTCATTTCCCGGTTCTTCAAGGTCAAGTTTTCCAATTTTCCCGGTCAACTAGAAGTAACATATTTATATTTGTTGCAAAACGCAAACATAGATTTTTATTCAATCATTCTAAACATTCTTAAACACGACAACAGATCAAACATTGCAAAATAAATCAATTTTGAAAAAAATACTCAAATTTTCAACATAAAAATATCATTTTTTTACGTAAAATTGGGACAGGTTAACTCATAATTAAGAAAAATCAATTCACGATAACAAAAAAAAAACGGATTTACAACTATTAGTTCGTTTTTCATGTTCCAACGAAATAGTCGAATTTTGAACTCAAAAAATAATTATTCGCAACGAAAAATGGAGCAGGAACATTTTTTGGCAAAAAAAAAAACAATTTCAAACCAAGCAAAAGAGTTTTACACTAAAAAAAGAATCTTCAACCGAAGGAGTTGAGTTTTGAACAGATAAATTAATTTTTACTGGAAAAGAAAAATTGTCAACGGAAATTTGAATACTCAGATTTTGAAATGAAAAAAAAACGGATGCTTTACTAAACAAATTAATTTTTGACTAAACTATGGAAATTTCAATAGGAACAAGTTAAGTTTCCAGTTACAAAAATTACCTTATGACAAAAATAAACTAACTTTGAACAAAAAAACTAACTTTCAACAAAAAAAAACTATTTTTCTACGAAAAAAAAGCACTAACTGTCGAACCAATTACTACATTTTCACACAAAAGTAGTTGAATTTTAAACCATAAAGACTAATTTTTAACTGAAATGGTGATCAGTTAACTAGAATAGTTCAATTTTTTACAAAAAATTAATTTTCAACCAAAAAATACCATTTTTCAAGAAAATGGTTGAAATCTGAACTATAAAAATAAAAACTTTCAAACAAAAATAGAATGAATATTGAATGAATGAAAATGAATAACTAGATGAATGTTCGACCAAAGTGAAAAATGTTTAACTGTATAGCTTGAATTATTAACCGTAACAAAGAATTTTCGAAGAAATATTAACTTCCAGAGAAAACATATTTTTCTAGAAAAAAATCGATTTTTCAGAAAAATATGTAAAGTTTCAACGAATTTATTGAATTCCAAATTAAAAAAGACAAATTTTCACCAAATTGCGAATTTTGAACAAGGAAAGATCAATTTTCCACTAGAAATAAAACAGTTAAATTTTCAGTTGAAGAAATTGTTTTTCAACTAAACTGATGAATTTTCAGGTATAATGATGAATCTTTAAATAAATAGATGTATTTTAATCGAAAAGATGAATTTTTGACCATAAAGATTAATTTTCTACGAAAAGGGCAAATTTTTCACGAAGTACATAAATTCTCAAAGAAAGAGTTTAATTTTCAAATTCAAAAATCAATGTCCAACTAAATACTTAAATTTTCACCAAAACAAGATGAATTGATTTTTTACAAAGTAGTTACAATTTCAACCAGAGATGAATATTGAATCATAATAATGCAACTTTAACATACAAATTTAACTCTAAACAAACAAGTTTGAATTTCAAACAAGTAGTTGATTTTCTCTTTAGAAAAGCATGGATTTGCAATGAACAACATTATGATAGTTTTCTATCATAATCCAACAATATTTCTTTTTCGGAATACTACTTCTACTCTAAAGACTGCTTATGACGAATTTTGAAATAAGGGAATCATTTTTTTTTACTTCGTCACTGAAACTCCCTGCCCTAAAATAAAAACTATAATTATTTTCTGCAATTCCCTGTCCCAAGTTAGATGAATGAGGAAAAGTATATAAAACGTCATAAATAAATTTTTTGAAAAAATTTAGATAGTAATTCTTTCTGTATGTTTGGGCTACCATCAATTCGATTATTAAATTTGTGTCAGCTAAAAAATCTCACAGTGCAACAAAGTTGTGAAACGTTTTTCTGATAATGGAAAAAAAATCCTTCCTCTCATGAAGCATAGATGTATTCAAATATTTTGAGAATCAGATTAAAGGAGCGTTACTTTCCTTAAATCAAATGATAATATATCTTTTTGATTCATAAAAATAAAGCGGTCATTTCTCGAATCTTGTCCGTAGAATGTTAAATAGTCTAGGTTGAGTCAAATAAATTCCCGGTCATTCCCCGGTTTCCCGGTCAAGTCGCCACCCTGATACATGATTTAAATCAGATTTTTACCAAAACTTAGAAGTTTTTATTACTTAAACGATTAACAAGATTTTAAATGGAAATTGTACCCAAATTTCTAGGCTTGATATTTTGCAATTCTATCCGAAAATTATTATTATCATTCACACTTTCTTGCGAAAAGAAGATTCAGTCAGACCTGCAAAGGATGGAGAAATTCCCTTCCAAACCACATGGACCGCTATCACTTCCATTTCGTCCAAAGAGCTCGAGTAGGCTGCAGCAGTGGGAAGCCTCGTGGTCCTCTCATGCTGTAGTGACGTAGAACTCTAACGTAGCATAGTACCAAAAATACGAACTGGCAAATAAGAGTTTTTATTATTTTATTGCAGTAATTTAGATTCCTTTTTTTGATGAATATTTTCAAGAATAAATGTTGACAAAGTGTTTTTGTTTTTGAATTTTTGTATTTTTAATATCACACTCATGAAAAGAAATGTTAAATGACACTTTTTGAAGCATAACAATATACTTACATTATTACAGGGCAGAAAAAGTATTATCTATTATTTCTGGACTCGAAAATGCGATTTGGTCTTCACGTCTGATAAGGTTTTGGGCAAGATCAGCCAATTTCAAAAATAGAATGATTAACTTTTTTGTGTGAGAAAAACTCTTTTGACATTCATAATAAAACCTACAAATATCTCGTATTTTCGGGACTAGGATACGTCACTACAACAAGAGAGGACCATGCGGCTCTCTCACTACATGACTTAGATACATATAAGAAAATATTTTAAAACGGCGGAAGTTATTAGATTCTAACAACGCAGGTATACGATGGAAAACTTCAGCAACTTTCACTGGGATTAGTTACTGGACTTGAGTCGTAATAATCGACCAAGCATTCTTCTCCAGGAAAATTTAGAGACTATTTTAACGATTTAAAAATCAATTCAAGTAGCCTTGATATTATATGACCTTCCAATGGCCACGACAATCGAACGTGGGCCAAAGCCTGCTCGAATCCTGATTGATAAATGCTGATAATAATTTAATTGCAATTTGACTCTCATGGCATAAATCTCGATAACTTATTCAAAACTACAACAAAAAGTTAGGTCATTTCTAAGGCGATATCATAATCTCTATTATTGCTACATAATTCGAAACAAATAAGGAAAAATACCTTCCCAGACATTTTACTTAAATGACATTCAAATTACTTAGATATCTTAGTCAACGCTATTAGTAAAAGAAGACTTCAAATATGTTTTAAATCTGTTTAAAGTTTCTGGAATTAAAAAATATATATTTTGTTATTTTACGCATAACACTTTCTCCTATCAAGCTTTCTAACTTGTTATAAACATATACAAATTCAATTTTCCCTATCGATGCTATTTCTGAAATGATAAAATTAATATGATAACGATTGCATTAGGAGTGATAACAATTCTGTACGTAAAGTGCAGTCAGTAATTTTTCTTGCTGTTTTTTAAGTCATATTTGTTTACAAAGTGGTGTATCAAAAAGAAACAAAGTAGCTTGGAGTATATCAACATCCAAAATGTACTTCAATTAAAAACCGAACGAAAACGCATTACTTAATGAAAAACCATTATTTTTATAATTTTGTTCGTTTCATTAAGCTGTTGAGAAATTACAAGAATAATATTTTATTTTTCTCGTCAGTGCGAGTTGGTCGAAATTGCAATTCATACAATGCCTGTTGATGCGTATTAGAATTGAAAAATAATATGAAACGAATTCCAAAGACAAACTTGTTCTCCAAAATAAAGTTCAACGTCCAAGGTTTGGATAATAATTTGAAGCTTCATGTAAATTGATCTCAACTCCAATTAATTCCTATCAAGAATACCTGTTTCCGTGAGATTTTTTGGATGATAAAAAAATCATATTAATCAATTAGAGATTATTCAAACGCAATATGTAGTAATTCCTATTTATTGATGATCTAAATATACAAACATCACTCAATAGTTGACACTATACCAGTCACCGATAACGCCAGTCTTAACATGAACAAAATTGAAATCGATGTTTGAAATTCTACAAAAACAATCACACACTTATTTCTTATACTTCTTTCCGAAATTTGCAGGTATACTTTTGCACGGAAATACGCAGCCAACGAGAACTGAAGCGACAACGATGTTTTTCCTCTCGCAGTCTCGTTGGAACTAAACATAGGGATCGCTGATTAATTCGAAGGACGGAAGGTTACTTTTTCTTTCTATTAAATCATTTCAGGCGAATGTTAGATAAAAATTTACTTTATCTCTTATATGTAATAAAACTGGAAAATTCGTGGCGATTCAGCGGACGATTTCAAATTCCCGGTCATTTTCCGGTTCTCTCCGGTCATGTTTATCAATTTTTGCGGTCAACTAGTAGTAACATATTTATATTTGTCGCAAAACGCAAACATTTATATTTATTCATGACGTTCATTCTAAACATCATTAACACAACAGATTGCGAAATTAATCACTTTTGAATAGAATAATCTAATTTAAAAGAAAAAAAAATCATTTGTTTACAAAAATTGAAGCAGTCAAATATACAATTGAAAAAATCAATTTACGATAACAAGAAAAAACAGATTTCCAAGAAAACAGTTCATTTTTCAACCAATGTGATGAATTTTCAAATAACGTTAGGAATCTTCAACCAGAACAGATAAATTTCAAAACAAGAAGATGAATTTACAACTAAAAAGATAAATATTTAACTGGAGCACTTCAATTTCCAACCATGAAGGTGAATATTCAAACAAGAAGAATAATATCCAAATAGAAAAAATCATTTTCTAAGAAAAATGGAACAGTAACATTTTTAGTTTAAAAAAACAATTTGAAATCAAGCATAAATGTTTTATACTAAAAAAAGAATCTTTAACTGAAGGGGTTAAGTTCTTAAACAGATCAATTAACTTTTACTGGAGAAGATTATTAAATAAAAATTTGATTGCTCAAATTTTAAATTGAAAAAAAATGTTCAACTAAACAAATAGATTTTAAAAAGAAACTATGGAATTTTCAAATGTAATAAGTTACATTTTCAGTTAAAAAAATTACTTATTGCAAAAAAAAACTATCTTTCAACAAACAAAAAATAACTGTCGAACCAATTATCACATTTATGCACAAAATTACGAAGAATCAAATGGAATTGTAAATTTTGAACTGAAGTAGTTAAATTTAAAACCAAAAAGATGAATGTTTAACTGAAATGATGAACAAATAACTAGAACAGTTCAATTTTTGATAAAAAATTCATTTCCAACCAAAAAATACAATATTTCAACAGAATGGTTAAAATTCGAAACATAAAAATAAAAATTTTCAAACAAAAATGGAATAGTGACATTTTTTGCTTGAAAAATTCATTTTAAACCAAACAGAAGAGTTTTCAACGAGATGAATGTTCGACTAAAATGAAAAATGTTTAACTGTATAACTTGAATTGTTAACCGTAAAGAAGAATTTTTGAAGAAGAATATACATCCCGAAGAAAAAGATAATTTTCTACAAAAAATCTATTTTTCAACAAAATATGTGAAGTTTCAACGAGATAATTGAATTTATAATTCAAAAAGATGAATTCTCACTGAAATGTCGAATTTTGAACTAAAAAATATCAATTTTTTACTAAAAATCAAACATATGAATTTTGAGTTGAAGTAATTGATTTTCAACCAAACTGGTAAATTTTCAGGTATAATGACGAATGTTCAAATGAATAGATGTATTTTAAGCAAAAAGATGAATTTTTGACCATAAGGATTAACTTTCTACAGAAAAGGAAAATTTTCCACGAAGTACATTCTCAAAGAAATAGTTGAATTCTCAGATTCAACAATCCACGTCAAACAAAGTACTTGAATTTTCACCGAAAAAATATGAATTGATTTTCAACCAAGTAGTTACGATTACAGCCAGAGATGAATTTTGAACTGGAATAATGCAACTTTAACAAGAAAATTTGATTTTCAACAAACAAGGCTGAATTCCAAACAAGTAGATGATTTTTCAACTCAAAAAGGATAAATTTGCTATGAACGATGTTAGCAAGTTTTCTATCATAATCCAGAAAAATTTCTTCTTCGGAATACTGATTCTACTCTAAAGACTGCATGAAGTACTTTCTATATTTAAAATTGAGGAGAGGGAAATTTAAAATCGCGACAAATTTCGGATTGGAGGAACGATTAAAAAAAATTTTTTTTCAATTAAATTTTTTTTTTTAATTTTAAATTATACTGCTTCACTGGAACACTCCGCCCTAAAATAAAAACTATAATTTTTTTCTGAAATTCCTTTGAGGTTATTAACTTGATATTTGTGCGTTATTACTATGTGAAAATTATGAAAATTGACTCTAATCTAGAGATATGTACTAATGTTAATAATTTTAATTAAAATTGAAGAAAATTACTTAGCTTGTTGTTTAAAATAAGCTGAGGAAAAGCGTGAGTTTGGTTAAAGTCTTCGTCCTTTTTTTCTGGATCAGGAAGGTTGAGTTAATGTAAAATTTTAAGTTGACTAAAAACCTGAGAAGAATAAAAGAACGACCTGATTTTTGAGTAAACATAAATTTCACAAAATTACTGAATTTTGAAAACTAAAGCAATCAAATTTAAAAAGCTAGCTTCAGTCTTCTTGTTCAGTCGTTTTGAAACGAATGAAAATCGGTTAACCTCATGCGATTTTTAAAGTATTTTTATTTAAATCATACGACTCATGGTTTTCACTAGTCTGTATCAGGCCGAACGGTATATGTAATTTTCTTAAATTTTGATTAAGATAATGGATACTAGAAACACATCTTCAGACAAAAGTTGAATTTCATAAATTTTTCCTAATAATGACGCTGGAATGTTAAGTTGAAAACCTGAAAATTTGACATTTCGAAGCAGTATTTTGCATTTACTTTTAACATTGAAATTTCCTTCTAATTAAAATTTATTCTCAACAAATGAAAGTTAATACTGTAAATGATAATATAACTTTGGTTTGAATAAATTATCTAACATATTCGCCTGAAATAACAGAAATCCTAGACCCATAAATCAATTCTCATACTGGAGCTTCAGGAAAATATGTATTGAATAAAATTCAGAGCTGAAAAATTATCATCTCGGCTATTGCTTATTGGAACAAATGCAAAACGAGTTCTTCGTGCCACTTTATTCCTTATCTAGCTGCATTTAGTTTTGCCTTTATATGGCTGAATCAACGGTACATATAGCGATGAGAGTAGAGTCTTTTCATCA
This sequence comes from Neuroterus valhalla, assembly GCA_011762715.2. Taxonomy (NCBI): domain Eukaryota; kingdom Metazoa; phylum Arthropoda; class Insecta; order Hymenoptera; family Cynipidae; genus Neuroterus; species Neuroterus valhalla. The sequence continues at coordinate 11,350 of WSXT02195290.1, forward strand.
ATTGATTAATTTTTTTCTGTGTACAGAAGCACTTTAACTTATACACTTACACTTAGTTCAATATAATTCTTTTGAATGTTCGACATAGAAATTTCATTTCCGGTAGAAATTGCAAAACTGCTGTATTAGATACACAAACAATAACCTTGGTTTCATTCTCGTTTTATTTAGAAACTAGAATTTGAGAAAATTATAATTAAAATTTTTAAGTATAGATAAGTTAACTAAAATGAAGCTGAGTAGACAATCTGAGTTAGATATGAAAAAACAAGGATGAATGTAGAATTAATTATAAATTAAGCTTATCTCAAGCCAAACAGGATAAGAAAATTTAATTCTGCACTTTATAAATTTTCAACGATTAGTTTTGACAAGGAGCTGGGATTGGTGGATCAGAGAGTCAGGCGACGTTCTGTATCACTGATTGCTGATTGGTTTAAAGTAGGTAACCAAGAAACATAGAAACCGCGTCATCTGGCAACACGATTCTTTAAAATATGACCCGATCATGACATAATTCGAAAATTTCATCAGACAAGAATAAAGAGCACATAAATATTTCGATAAAAAGCTTGATTCTTGAGGCTCAAAAAAACGCAAAAGAAACCTTACCGGTGACGAATCTTGCGCGGAGGAGCCGCCACTTTTCCTTCGTCCTCTGTCATTTGATCTACGCTGCTTTTCATGCACGAAAATGACAGCACACCGCGTTTGGCTATTCGATATCGAACACAAAACGATGTTGTCACCTACTTTTCATCAAAAACTTCGTGACACCTAATCATCTCTGTGATACAAGGTGATACTCAAGCCTCCTCACTGCCGTGGATCGAGATCATTGCAATTCGAGTACCTGAAAATCAGAACACCTGGTGATGATCTACCTTACCAACAGTCCTTTACCGATGGACGAAGTTTCTTTAGTTCTAAAATTTGACACCAGGGACGAAAACGGTTCCGAATAAATTCAAAAAATTTACAACTCAAAGAGTTCGAAACTTAGAAATTAGGAACTGGTTGGGAGCGTCGGAGAAACAATTATTTTCTGACGAAATGAACTTGAGTGCTAACGAATTTGCAGTTCTGATCAAGCAGGTAAGGATGGTAAATTGGAACTATAAATGTATTTTGAGAATATTTGTACAGGAATGATGTGAAATCTATATTATTATGATCATTTATTAAAAGAAAGATCAATGGACCTTCCAAAGTTCAAACAAACTGAACACTTTTATATTCCAAAATTAAAATCATTTGACATTGAGAGCTTCTGATAGAAAACATTCCGACATACATATGAATAAATAAATGCATATGATTTTCTTGAATGAATCTGTATTGATAGTATTAAAGATTGAGCAGTAATTTATTCTACAAATTAATCGCTTTTATTCAATTTCAAATCCTTTTCGAAATAGTTTCAGACTAAAATATTGCATTTAGAACCCGTCCAATTCGAAAATTTTCATTTAGAAATTTTTCAATAAGAAAAAAATAATTCCTTTTTTCAATATTTATTAATGGAGATATTTGAGGGGTTGTCCTAATTTTATCGTTCTCTCTTTTTGTAATTCAAAAGAGCTCATCCACTCGGGGAGCTTTGACGTGCAGTTTATCTCCATTAATTTATATATGAGATATTCTTAGCTTCAACAGGAATGGAAATATTTTATGAGAAATCTGTTGTTTTTTTTCAGCTGTTCGAAATATTTTTAGAACTAAGAATAAAGAAGCCGAAAATTCATAGGAAGGTTGTTATGGAACTTTTGAGAATAGATATAAAATTAATGAAGGAAGGAAATGGTTATTCAGTGCAAATTTCTAATTGTGGTAGATGGAAATTAGAACTTTATCAAAGGATTTTAGATATGATGTTCCAAAATTGTGCAAAATTGATTCTGAAGACTGAGAATCAACTTCTTCATGCAGAAGTAGTCAATAAGGAAAATCGATGGTCACTAAAAAGATCTGAGGAAAGAGAGGAGAGAAACGAGTTTCCTCACCTCAAAGAATATCTTTCCGTCAAACTAAAGGTATAGGTTTCATAAATTATATTTTAAAATGCATTTAGGGAATGTCAGTTGACTTTCGTTTAAAGAGTGTTTCTGTCTGGCGTATTTTTCAAATTTCTATAATTTTTGAATATACTAAATAGTAGTTAATTTAGAGTTATTAAAGCACATTTTAATGGATAAATTATTATTTGTTTAAATAAAAAATAATATTCAGAGGTGCATTTCCTAGAAAAAATTGTAAAAACATTACAGCTGATGAAAATGCTATGATCGAGTAAATTTAAGTCTTCATTCTTATTGCTTTATAGTGAAACTTGAAACGAAATAATGAGCAAAAACTATTTTGAAGTTAATGTGAACATCAGTTATTTCGTCGTTTTAAAAATTTCCTAATAAAACAACACTTAATATTTAAAAACCAAAACTTACCATGAGTAATTCTCCGACATTTTTGGACATGAATCCACGAAATATTCGTTAAAAAATGATTTTCTTGATTGAAAACCTTCGAAAGTTTGCAGATTCGTGGGAAAATGCAGTTTTCAAAAGATGGTAACTTTTTCTTGCATCCTTCGAAAAATATGTATGAAAAATGATTGGCACATATTTAAGTTGCAATATTATTAACACACTGTCCAAATCTGGAAAACCTGTTTTGCTTTGTCTAAAAATAATTAAGTTCCGAATGTCGTGATATGAAAGTGATTTTTGGTAGGTTGCGATACAAACTGCTGTTAACAGTGGAACAAAAAGTTCCGTATAAAAAATTGAAAACTGTGGAAATAGTTCAAGATACTCATCTTTCTGGTAACTTTAGTTCCTATTGAAACCTTTCAAAATATATCTAATTATTTTTCAAATAAAGAAAAGCAGGGTTTCCAAACTTGCGCATTGAGTAAATAGTAATTCTATTTCTATTAGTATTCTAGAAAAAAACTGAATTTTTTGCAACTCTGTAAATTTTTGAATGTAATACTACTATCAACAAAATAATTCATTTACAGAAATTTGGTAGATTCATGTACGAAATTGGGTCTTTCGGGTGATAGGAGGAATGCTTATTACATATTTCTGGTATGTATACCAATAAATAGTGCCCTATAAGTTACTTTAAATTGTTTGGAATAGAACTTTAAAAAATTGTTCCTCGTCTGGTTGTTAGTATTGTTTTTTTTCAAAAATAACGTTAATTTTGATTTATTTTCAGCCAAACATAATTGCTTGTAACCTGAGAGCTTTTGAAGAACTCTTTTTGCAAGAAATAAGCTCGCTCAAGAATTTAAATCCTGAAGTGAAATTCACATATTTTCGAGATTCCGAAATACTTTATAACAACCGTGTAGAATTGGATGATGATTATAAATCATGTTGCCTTATAAGTTCAGCCATGTGTAAAGTTTTACAGCAAACTTTACGAGAAGAATTTCGACGAGAGTGCTTGCAACTTTTTCGAGTAACAAATGTGAACGAATTGGATTATGCAATTAGAAGTATTTTGCTGCCTAAGATTCATAGTAACTATATCCAAATGACGGTTCAAACCCTTCGAGACTTACAAGGAACAGAAAAGTATTTTTAGGTTGTAAATCAAGTTTGCAAAAGTAGAAGATGAATGCAGCAATAGTATCCATAGGTGCATACGATATTTTCTTCAACAAATGCATGAATACACGGGGTTTCGAGTTTTTTTCCCTCCAGCTGGAGTTTTTTTCCCTGCTCTGGAAACAGCAACTTCTGGCTCGCTTCACACGCTCGAAAACCCGTGGTTTTCATGCATGTGTTGAGGAAACATTTTTTTTTTTATCGGACTATAAGATAGTACAAAAAATTTCTTCGTAGTGTAAACGATGAATAACGTTAACTTCTTTCATTATGTTAAGTTGCAGTCTTGATAGATTAAACTGTAAAAAACAAAGTTTAAAAGATCATAATTGTATCCTGATTTTAATTTTAGCGCTTCAAAAAGTGCGGGAAAATACCACTGCGTCCAGCGCCAAATCAGTCACTGCGCAGTTGGATGCGCAGAGGTTAGTTTCTTTTGGGCCTTTCCCAAGTCCAATCGTGTGGATCATAGTATGATCTGTGGACTGTGAGTTCGTGTGGAATTTGTCAGTTGGTTAGTGTGTGTGTGTGTGTGTGTGTGGAATCGCGAGCAGCGTCTAAATTTTTTGTTAATTTCTTTCGAGTTTTCATTCTTCAGTCTAATATTTTAACGCGATAAGTCGCGAAGGCGTGCCACGAGGTCGATAGTTCCATGGCAAGATTCGCGTTCTGTCAAATGTTTTCCCCGTCGTCCATCATATGCCCATGTCCGAAAGGGCACTTGGAAAAACGGGAGTGGTGAATCGTACGTAGGTACTTACAAATATTAATAATTTTCTTGAGTATTATTTTCCACTTTATGTACTTTTATTTATATTTATAAATCTGGACTTTATGAAAAACGGGAGAACGATTCCCTTTTATTTTTGTCTCACAACGTGCTTTCTGCTCTAATCGTTTATTTTTATTCTCTCCAAAATCAGCAACTGTATCTTTTTTTTTGTGATTATCATTATGGATTGTAAAGTTCTCCAATTCTGAGTCCATCTGATTATTGACCTGGATTCAAAGAGTATAGGGTGAGTGCGAGATTTTTTTCGTTCTAAGAACATGCAGGCGGAAGTGATGATCGTCATCCGATTTACTAACGCAAGGTTGCTGAGGTCGTTGTCAGTTTTCTTGTTTACAGTTGTGTCCTCCAGACACAATAAGTGATAAGTTGTCATTTTTTTTTGGATATGATTTCGGAAATTTGAGACGAAAGATTTAGACGATTTATGTATCAGTATTTTTTGGACGTGATGCAGTTTGTGGGTGCATGTGGTTTGAAAATGAAGTCAAATGTAATGGAGTGTCACTGTTTATGTGGTTAGAGTACCCAATCACAGGGTTAGGATTAAGACTTGAAATTTATCGAAAGTATGGTTAGAATAATTAACCATAAATTTACGAAGTGTCTCATCCCGAAATTTGAGATGAATAGCCAAACATCTGTTTGAAGACCGTTTTCAAAGAATTCACATTGTAATGAAATTCTTGTTTCTTATGAGAGTTTCTTTGAAAGTATTGAAATTTTTTAATCCTTGTGATATTTTCGGACGTGGAAATCGCGAAGATTTTCAAAATTTCCGAAGAAATCGCTTAGGAATGTGGATTAATTGACTGACTCATGGATTTCCTTAGGGAATCTGAAAATCCTCGTGAGTTTCGTCCTGTTTTCGTCAATTGCAAAAAATGAAATGTTCAAAACAAAATGTTTCTATTTTCAATCATGTTCGTAAGAGTTCTGGAATTTTTTGAGTCACACAATCAAGCAAAAAATTGTAAGAAAACCTCGAAATACAATTTTGTATTGTCGTTGGGAAGCCTGCAAATGTATATATTTTTCGAAAAATCTAGGAGAATTTGAGGATGATTTCCACATAGTAAGAATGCGTATTCTCATCGATATAGGATGTTCGTGACATAATAGCAAATGAAACTCATGACGTTTCTGATACGTGCAGCTGCTCACAAATTACAGAAAGGGGCGTAGGGTTATATTTTTATCTAAAGATGTTAATTTTCTACTAGTTTTGAGTTTCTTCGTTCCTAAAATCAAACAGGATCTTGAATGTTTTATATTTCTTACTATAGACTTTTGCGGATGAAATTTTTATTTAAAGAGTCTTTTTCATTCATCCGATTTACTTTATTATCTGTAGTGTTTTTTTTTGTTTGGACGAAAAGAAGGTTTTATGAGATTGAAATGAATTCCTTGCTTATGAATGTTCTTCGTGATCTATTCTATGGAATGATTTGTTGTTAAGAATGGAAATATATGCCAATGCTGGTTCATGTAAGGGTACTGTGGTTTTTGTGGAGACAGGTAAATAGAAATTAGAGTAGGTAAATCGCACCAGTCAGGTATTGCATAATATATAGGTCTGCTGAGCAGGTAAAATTTACTAGAAGTCGGGAAACAGAATATAATATTCTTAAATACTTGTTGACATTAGGATATAAACCAAATTAGAATAAAATCAACTTTGAAATAAATAAGTTCTTCTTCTACTACTTATATTGACTCCCGGAATCAAGGAAAATTTCGAATATGTAATACAAAAATATTTTCTGAATAGATCTTGTTACGTCCCTGAGTATGTAATAACAATAATGCAGCGTCGTTATGTTGAAATCAACTCATACTGAAGTGAAGTGAAGGAAATTTTGTAGTGCGTGCGTGGTGGTAATATGGGAAGGTTTCGAGTGAATTATTCGAGTTCAAAAGAATGGTCTTTAGAAAATAAATTCTACATCAATTAATCTCACGAGAGTAGATCGCTTTCAACAATTGAGTGATGAATACAAAATTAGGACTTAATTTTCAAAAGAAGAGATTAGTCTTTTCAAAGTTGTCATTTTTCAAACTATTAATCTTACTTATATTCATCATGCTACTTTTTTAATTACTTGAACATTATTTCTAGGAGTCTCCCTTTTTCTCTATTTTCCTAAACGAAATTGTAATTTCCCAAGATTCCTCCATGTAAAAGTGACCAGGGGAATTTTTGTTAGAAGTGGTCCTTCCTTAAAAATCGTTTTTTGAAAGCATAAAATATAGAATTGTTGGATTGACTACTAGTAATATTTTTAGTTTTAATCTCGATTGTTGGACGTGAAAGTGCTTCTTGTTACATTCTCCGGATATAATCGACTTCGATTTTATTTTACGAGTTCAGAGCACTGACTACTATGCATTTCTTCGAAATTTAATTGATGACTTACGGAAGTTTTGTTTTCCGAATTCTGATTGTGAACGTTGAAAATAGAAAGACTCGAAAATTGTGCAGTGAATCTAAGCTTCCGGTAACTATTCTTTTATTTTATTAATGAACATAAATTCGGCTTTTGAATGTATATTATGAGCTACCTAAGAAATCTAAAATTGAATGAGAAAGTAGTTTCGTGCATTTAAACGTTCAGAACTTGAAGCTAGGTTTTGAAAAATTGTATTATTTGTAAAACTATAAATTATTTTTCAATCAGTCTTATCATTCCAATTTTTTTTTTTTTTTTAAATGAGACAATATTCAAAATAGTTTGAACAAATGTTTCAGTGGAACAGATTTTCGTCGATCCAACGTTATCTCTGCCGATGCTTCTGTGTCAGAACAAGTGCATCCTTTCGTACATCTTGCATTCAATTACCGGTCATACATTAGCTCTGAAATTCATGACGTAGTAGAGCGGATGCAACCGGGTCTTTTTGCCCCAAGTTTTTTACATTTTTATTTCGGCTGTACTATACGTTGTGAGAGAAAAAGAAAAATATTCAAAAAACTCGTGTCGACATGCGTGCAATTAGGCTCACAGAGACGCGCTAGCGGATGTTCTCTTCCCAATGAAAGGCGGAGTCAGTTTAATGAATCAACCGATGGAAACGTGATTTCAATCAAAAATTAACCGCATAGGCACACAGCTTTATGAAAAAAAAAGAATCAAATCCATCTCCTGAAAGTTCTGAACGTTCAAATGAACAAAATATTTTTTTGCAATTATTGAATTATTCTCTTGAACATGTAGGTCAACATTGTTAATAAAATATATCAAGTTTCACAAGCAAATTATTATTTGATAGAAATTGAGTCTTGTAATAAACTTAATCTTTGAGAGCAAGAGGATTTAGAGAACAGAGTATAAGTGTAATGATTATTTGAAGAGTATAATGAAAAAAAATGGCACAGCGTTCAATAGGTATATGCATTTTTTTTGAGCATGGATTGATCAAATATTTATTATTTTAAAAAAGTTTGGACGTCCAGTAAGTCTTAGCCCCGACCCCGCCACAACTCCCCCCCTCCCCCCCCCCCCCCGCCCCACACCCTGCACACC